>CAJHUC010000616.1:0-72550 GCA_905146915.1 Ostreobium quekettii | reverse complement strand
TTCATGGGACACTCTTGCATGGCAGCTCGCATCCGGGATACGGTTGCTTCATCGTCGTATGGGCAGGACACCACCTACAGCCTTCACAATTACTGCAGAACACTCTAACACGCATAGACTTTCCTATAATTCAGTTAGCATACCGCAATTAGTCCCCAAGGTACATGGTTCAGGCGGGGTACTCAGAAAATCGCCACAACACACGACAACACCCCGTTCCCCGAGCACCGTCTCACCGCGATCTCATCAGCCGCTCAGTGACACCCGCAGTGAACCCATTGGCCCTTACTCCACGCGCGGTCCGACGCAACCGCTTCCTTTGAAATGCGTACGTCTTATCTAATTGGCCTCCCTGACCGCCATGGCCGCGCAGCCAACGTGGCGCAGATCAGCAAACCTGCCTGTCTGTATGGTGTAGTTCGTACCTTACGTCCATTCGGCGCACCTGAGAGCGCTGAAACGGCGGAGGAGGCCCACGCCGCTGCCGCGCTCCCAGCCGGCGCACTCCAGAGGCGCCTGCCGGGCGTCTTTGAGCCGCACGCTCCCCTTCACCCGAAAGGAAGGTCTCCTGCAGAGGTTGTGGGGGTTGGGTCCCGATGTCGGGCAAGAATGCCGAAAAGCTGCAGCAGTGGGAGGCGCGCAAGTCGCAGTACACCAACACATGGAAGACGGGCCTGATGGCGAGCCCCTGCGCTGATCCCCTGTGTAAGGCCCCGTTGCGGGCGCTGAACGCTGGTGGCCTTCTGCTGCCCTCCGCGTGGGCAAACGCGCACATCGTAATCCGTTGCCGCTGACGCGATTTTCTTATGCACGGCTGTTTGGAATGCGCAGGCTGCTGCGCGGCGCTGTGGTGGTGAGTATGGCTGACTTTTTGGGACCCTCGGCCATGGGATGCCGTCCCGCGGCGTTTTCTATTGCGTTTGGATCTGCCTGTCCGTGCCGCCCTCGGACGGCCCGGTGGATGGGGGTGCGGCTGATTGCGGTCTTCCGTGTAATCGCAGCGGATGTTGCACGTCGTGGTACATGAGGAAGAAGGCCATGCACGGCAGCCTGGAGGGGTGAGCGCGGGGTCGATCCGTCTCCCGGGGACTTCAGGGTGCCGATGCCCGCCGATCTTGTCGCCGACACTCGCCGTCGTCGCCAAAGATTGCATCCTGCACTTCGTTTCGATTTTACTGACGGAATTCCTGGCCGTTCTCTGTGGGCTAAGTCCGGCGCATCTTGATGCTATTGGTGGAGCCGCCCTGCGTTTGAAGTTGTTGAGGGAATGTCTCGATCTCGCTTCTCACAACCTTCATTTAGCCGAGGCATAGCAGGGCGGTGTCAGCCTCTCGTTTATCACGGTGCTCGCCGATTGTGACAATTTTGGCTCTTGCTCAAGAACAACTAACGAATCGAAGACTGATGGCCTTTTCCTGCCTGTGTTCTGCAGATATACATGCTGCAATGGCGCTTTCCCATGCTCAGGGAAGTGTGGTGAGAGTGCTTGCCCGGAGGCCTGCTTGTGTCTGGAGGTGGGGCACAGCTGTGAAATCACCCACGATGACGTCTGTTTGATGCCTGTGCAGCTTGAACAGGGAGACACTGTTCTTCTACAGCAACTGTGGTGGTTCTTTTCAAGGCCGTTGTGCACAAGGAATGGCACCTTTGTAACTGTGGAACGTTGTATGTGATGTGTCCTCTTGCAGTTTTCTTTTTCCTTGTTGGTGTCAATGTCGTTTTCAATGCACACTATTGTGCCCACCCCATCAATGCATTTGCTCTATGGCGCACAATGAAGGCGACCAAAGATGTTGAAACCACAAGATGCATCCCAAACGTGGACACAGCACTACTTTGGTCAGAACCTGGCAGTTCCCGATTGCACCCTTCCCTGTTTTGCCAAACATACAGTTTGCCATTGTAATTGTCTTCCACATGTTCACCAGCAAAACTAGGGCTCTCTTTCTGTGCCATCACAGTAACTGTTAAATGTGTCCTCCTGCAACACATCTTTGTAAGTGAATCTGCTCCTTGCCCTCGATGGGGATATTCTCACCAAGCAATCTGCACATTCCAACTCAGCCATGAGCACAAACGGCATTCCCCTCTTTTCTTCCCGCATTGATTTGGCCAACATTCTTGTTGCAGACCTGCTGCTGCTTCGGCACATCTGTTGCGGTCACACGGTGGATGATCCAGGACGAGCTGCACATCCAGAACACCCAGTGTGACAACTGCATCATCGGAACTATGATCTTCTTCCAGCAGCTGGCTTGCATCTGCAACATTATAGCATGTCTTACTGACAATGATGAGATAGAGCTGATTGCGGAGGTCATCGACCTGATTGCTGAGCTCCTCTGGTGGACGTAAGTGCCTGAATAAACTTCTTCAACTTGCCCGCAGTTGTGATGATCATAGATATCTCTGCTCAATGCCTTGATTGTTTGAAATGAAGAATCCACACGCCAACCACAGCATCCACCAAAGCATGATTGGATGTTGGTTATATTCAAGTGGCTGTGTTTGGTGTAGTGAAACCTTACTTGATTGGCTCACTTACCATCTGACATCGTCATCCCATAGTGGGTACAGTGAGTACGCAATTGCATTGGACTGGAACTCATTTAATGTGGTGCAGTGGGTGCAATTTTAGTGTGGTGCATATGTAGATTGCTGGCAAGTGCGGGGGAAAGCAGTTGTTATCCTTCCACGCGCTGCTCAGTTTCTAATTTTGTCAAGACAAGGACATGTTATTCAATCGATTTATGTAAAAGCCGGTTGCTGTTTGATAGAAGCAGCCTGTTCATTTCCATGTGCTGAGCTTGCTGTGTCGCTGCAGTGTGTGCGCCTGCATGCAGACTCAGCACCATGTGCAGCTGAATGATCGTGACAAGAACGGAGGAGGAGGTGTGCAGCAAGTACCTCGTGCTAACGAGGTAAGGTTGGAATTGTTGCTTTCGGCCCTTTTCTCCCCCAATGGTGTCAGTCGCTACATTGTGACTGAGCCACTCGTCCACTTGCCTACCTCGCTTCCCTTCTCAATTCTTGTGCACTTTTGCCCTCCAGATACAAGGCCAGGTCCCACCAGGCTACCCTGCACCCCAGCAGCAGATGGGCGCAAACTACAATCCACAGGGATACAATCCGCAGGGCCAACCTGCGGGTTACCCGCAGGTTCAGGCGCCCGGGGGCTACCCCCCCCAGCAGGGGTACCCTCCGGCCAGCTACCCACCTCAACAGGGGTACCCCCCAGCCAGCTACCCACCTCAACAGGGGTACCCCCCCGCCAGCTACCCAGTCCAGCAGGGCATGGCTCGCTGAGTGGGGTCCATGCTTTGGCTGTCGTCACCCGTGCCATGCATTGGATCGCCCTTGAGCTGGCGTGTGTGGGAGACATGGGCGAAGATGTCAACTCCCATTTGGCTTCGTTGTTGTGTGTAAATGTGTGTTTGTTTTTGTGGGGGCAGGGAAATTTCTTCCTGTTGATTACTTTTTGGGAGGCCACAGCATTGCTGTGTGCTGTGCGATGAACTGAGCCTGCACGAGCATCTGGGGGGCTCATGCCCAAGTATGGCTGTACCAGCCCAAGGCGTTTTGAGCACCAACCGCCTGATGGACGTTGATGAGCTCTTGAGCTGTTTGCCGTTGATCACTGGTCCATGGCCGTCCGTTTCCACAGGGGGTGCGAACTGGTATGCACACCACTGGTTGTGTGCGGATGCTGATGCATTTTTCGGAAGTGCCAGTCGGTTTGCCTGTGGTTGGCTTCTGGCGGCTTTCATGGGAACGTTAATGGGGTTATTGGTTGGCCTTGGTTGGTTTGGGCAGTTCAGGGGATGTGCCAAGCAACAAGCAGCAAGCGGCGAGATCAGCAACACGTGAACTGAATGTGCTGTGTGTAACTATTTGTCATGATGAACTGTGCTGCGTTTGAAACGCGTGCTGTTTCTGACCGCACCTGGCAGCCAGGGTGCAGCGCTGCTTGTCACCAAGCAGCTGAGTTGCAAACGGGTTGAGCTATCCGAACTGCTTATGTTGTTCACTGTCTACTCCCGGCGTGTGGTGCGGGCCACTGAAGCCGGGAGGCCAACATGGAAACATTGACATGTGCATTGCGTTTTATTTGCAAGATGAGTAAATGCGTACAGTAGGCTCAGATACTTGAACAGGAGCCCCTGACGGGAAGCAGCAGTTGCTCCATCAATCAAGCTCCACAGGGCTACGGATTTTACCGGGGCCCACTTACTGATTGTTGGCGAATCAAAGCCGCGAGTGTGTCCACAAGTGGTGGGGAGAGGTCCACAATCCATAACCAACCATGGCCCAAGCGGATTACAGTTCAGTATGACCTTCTGGAGCCCTCCTATGCGCAATTGATGATTCCGCTAGCGATTTTTGGACAGTGGCAACGGCAGCCGTCCTCCCTCACCACTAGGAACAACCAGGCCTGATGACACTGTCCTGACAAGGTTTGTTTAAATTCCAACCGTGTACTTTCGGCAAATGTGGTCCCAAAACCACACAGTTAGTAGACGCATTGACACAATTTCAACTGTGTACCCTCAAACAACTATTTACACTACACAGTTTACCAGGGTACATAGTTGAAATTGTGTCAATGCGTGTACCAACTGTGTGGTTTTGGGACCACATTTGCCGAAAGTACACGGTTGGAATTTTAGCAGACCGTGTCAGGGCAATGTCATCTGGCTTGGTTGTTCCTAGTGCACTGTATGTGTGCTATTACCCTTCGAAAGCCAATGCCTTGCTTGCGCCGTTGGGTCCTGATGTCCACATCCTTGCAGCCAATGTCAGAGCATGTCGTTGGAAAGGTGAGCAGGCCCAGGCCGGTTCACATGCCTATTACTCACGAATCACCGTCCAGCTAGCGCCATGCAGAGCCACGCCACCATGGCATTGTTAGGCGCTTGTGCTCAGATTGAGGGGGAATGCTGGTCAGAGCGCTTGTGCCCCGACCAATTGTCTTGGGCCTCACAACATGATTCCACACATCTCGCATGGCATGAACGGCCTCTCAGCGGGTCCAACATAGCCAGACAGGCAACGAAGTACCTTGACGTGCTAGTGTATGTATCAGTCACAACACGGTGACGCCCAGCGATTTGTATTCCATGCACCTTACTCACTCTCATTTTAGGTTTACGTCGTACCATTGCCCAGTTATACCGACCATGGTACAATTACGGGCTGTGATTCATAGCCGCAAGCTGTGCTACAAGGGGATCAATCCACATGTAACGGTGTCCCATTCCTTCCAAACATTCCAACGTTACTCCCCAACTATGAGTTACAGGGAAATTCCGAATTTGCCTCGGTACGCAGCCATATTTCCGTTCATTCAATGTTCTCTTCTTTCCAAATGCATATGAAGGCACCATCCCTTCAAAATCCAGTGACTCTAGCGTTTATTGTCACAGCCTTGGCTCAAAATCGCTCACACATTATCAAATGGTGCGCAAATTATGCAAATTAGCAACACGCTTCTCATTCAACACTGCATTCGCATGCCTTCTGGCAGTCCTTAAAGTGGAGTGCAAATTGTTCCCGATCGGTGTCATTATTTGCACGGCTGGAAGTGGGATGAACGGTCAGCATAGAAGCTGCGCTTCTGTGGCTGTGCCCTAGTCAATTTCAATTCAACCTGTTTCTCCTGTCCATCCACCCTCCCATTCTGTCTAACTTACGTAAATTTTCATATTTTGGGGCAGAGTGTTGCTAGCATTCTCGCCTTTTTGAAACTGCTCACCACCGTAAATGTCTTAGAACACCCCTCGCTTGTTCCTTTCAGCGCAGTTGCCACAATTTTCTCAATTTCTAAAATTAATTTCCTGCAATCTTTCGGCAGCAATCCTACCTTTGCCATGAAGGCGATTGTGCTTTGCACCCAGTCACAATTCCTGTGATTTTTGAAAGTTCTGTGCTAACGCATTCTTTATGCGCAATATGTAAGCATGCTTTTCACCTTTTGGCAATGCATGCAAGTTCCAGTCTAGGCTGTGTCGTGGTGATGCACAGCCAGTCACCTCGTGTCAGTCATGAGCTGGCCATGCAGAGTTGTGGCGTCGTAACTAACGGCGAATTAAACTGCAGAAAGCAGCTGAGATGCTTCCAGTTTCATTCAGCTTTTATTCGCTTTTTGGCAGTGCCCAGTGGCTGTGCATGTGAAGCCTTTGAATGGTCTATGGTGCTGTTTCACCTGGTCGGTCGACATCTGTCGGAAGCAGCAACACGACTGAGAACAATTCAACACATCGCCATTATGTGACATGGAAATGAGCATTCCTAATGATGGTCAGTCAAGACTGACCATCGAGTGCCAGATCTGGCTGCCAGCGCATGGGTAGGGCAACGTGATGCTGTGAGAAGAATGCCCTGTTCCGGTTCCCTGTTAGGGCCACTGTCAAGGGCTGCATCCCCATCGCTATCATCGGCTGGTTTAGGATGAAGGTACTTGGGTGGCGTGAAGACAGGCTCCATAACACGAGGAAGACAAGCTTAAAATCGATTGCATCTCATTTATACCGCAATAGCATTGTGTCCAGGACGCCATGTGCTCAGACGTTCCCACAGGCGCAATGGAACATTCGTCGAGGCAAGCGTTTCCAACGCACAAAATCCAGACAAATCGTTAACCAACGAGCCCACGCAGATCCCACGCCTCCTGTCGACCGAAAACAGCCGCTCACTGATCAGTGCAGTAACTGTTCGTATCAGCCGGCGCCGCGCGGCCTCCGGTGGAGGGACACCAAGAGAGATATGCGTCAATCCGCAACAAAAAAGAGAGGAAAAATCTCCCCCGTCCGTCAAGTGGCCCGCCGCGCGTGACTAAATGCCCACAAACCGCTCCCTCACTCATTTGCGCCAAGGCTGGCCGGGACACCCCACCCGGCGAACTGGCCCTGAAGTGTCCCAACCCCCGATGCGCCGGCAATGTCGAGAGCAGCCTGCGCACGCCTGCGTGTTTGCCGAACCGTATTGGACGCAGCCGCCCCGCCCTGCGCCACGCCCAGCGCCGCGCCGCGCACCGCACCGCCACCCTCGCGCCTCCCAGCTGCCCGCCCGCCCTGAGGGCTAGGCCGCCGGATCGGGCGACGGCCCTCCACGCCTGGCATCGGCGAGTTCTGGGGTCGGTTGGCATCGGTGCTCGAGGGCGGTTCGGCCCCGCCGCGGCGCCGTTGAGCACCCCCATGCAGTCGCCGGGGGCGCGGCGCGGGCCGGCGGATCCCAGCGCGGGGGCCTCCGCGTCGTGGTCATCCTCGGGTGAGGCGGGCAACGCGGCGGGGGGTTCATCGGGCGAGGAGGGCAAGCCGTGGAGGATGAGCCCCAACGGCGCTAAGCGCCACAAGGTGGAGGTGATGGACACGGCGGACAGCGGGCGGGAGGTGGAGGCCTGCGGCGGGTGCGGCGGGGAGCAGGGGCCGGCCGGGGAGGCGTTCGAGCTGCTGAGGCTGCCGCTGGAGGTGCTGATGGTGGTGATGGGCAAGCTGGAGGCCTTCAGTTTGGTGCAGCTGGAGCTGACCGCGCGCGCGTTCCACGTGCGCCACCCCGTGGTGGGCCTGCGGCTGACGGAGCTGGCGGCGCGGGACGCGCTGTTCAGGCGCGTGGGCGCACAGCTGGACGGATGTTGGAGGTGAGGCCGCGTGGGGTGGGTGGGTGGGGGCGGGCGGGGGCGGGGGGCCGGGGGCCATTGGCGGGCGGGGCCCGGTGGGACGGGCGCCGCCGCTGCCGGGAAGGGGGCCGCGATGGCGTTCGATTGAACGATTGGTCGCAGATGGTGCGCAGATGCGTGGGAAAAGTGCTGGCGCATCGCGCGGCCGGGCCTCCGCCTTGGCCGGTTATTCGATTCCGAAATCGCCGTGCTTCCTTTCCTTCTCGCCGCGTGTGTGTGTGTGTGTGTGTTGGGGGGTGGGTGGGGTGGGTGGGGTGGGGGGGTTGAGGGAGCTGGCCGGCGGTGTGGCTGAGTTGCGGCTGTGGCCCGTGCAGTTACCCGTCGTGGAAGGAGCGGCTTTACTTGGAGGAGTCGGCCGTGGGGTTCCAGTACGACTTGGGCTGCGCGGAAGGCTTCACTTTCAACCGGGACCCCAGCGGCAGCGCCGTGAAGGAGGTGAAGCTGATGGGGCTGGGGCCCAAGATGCTGGTGTCCGACCTGTCCACGTCGGAGAAGCGCGTCCTGCGTTGGAAGCTGCGGGTGCAGGGCAACACGGCCGTCGAGTTCGGCGCCGTCCCCAGCTTCCTGCAGGTGCGCGGACGGCGGCAGTTAGTGTGGGGTGGGGGTCTGTCAGATAGGTTGCCGGACTGCAGTGCTGTGACCTCTTGCAAGTGGGAATCCGAACTGATTTCCGGGTATCAGGCCCGGAAGGGGAGCTTGCGTGAATGGGCGCTGACTGGAGCACCACCGCCTCATCCCAACCGCCTCCCGAACTGCTGACCCCCCTGAACTGGCCATCGCAATGGAATTGCGCCCAGTCTGTGTGTGGAAAGCTTTTGAGTGGCAGAATTGTTGAAGAGAGTGACTTGCTGGCCTAAAAGGGGGTTCCCTAAGCAGCAGGGCCATTATCAGCAATTGCCTCTTCAGCTTTCCAGCTTCATGCACACGTCATGTGTGCTCGCAATGGAGTAGCTGCCTTCCACCTCTGCAATACAGACAGCCCTTGGCAGCAGTTGCACATGGGAGGGCCCCAGCATGGACGGCACAACAATGCGTGCATGTTGGACTCCTTGCTGTCTGATACTGACACGGCAATTTTTGTGTTCTCCAGAAGCGGAGGAAGGCATTGCACAAGTGCCTGGCGGAGACCAGCAATGCCCTCTCGGTTGGGTTTTGCTCGCAAATAACAGTCGGGAGCCAGCTTCCCTTTCGGGTGCCTGTGGTCAAAGGCACCACTATCGACGTGCTGGTGCGCCCTGGGAAGGCACAATTCATTGTTAAAAACCCTACAGATGGATGGGACACACGCTGGGAGAACAACCACAGGGTCCACACAGAATACAGGTGGGGTACAACAGTTTCGATAGTGTATGTCACATCGCTATGTCACGTCATCGTCATGTCATATCTGCCATTGTGTGTTTGTTGGATCTGTAGGTGGTAAGGGGATGTGTCCTTGTCAAGTCGGCTGTAACCAGTTTTAGTTGATGATTTTGCTGCAGCACAGTGCACCACATCCACTTGTGCAGTTTTGGTACTGTTTTCAGCCCCACTTGCCTTTGTGAGTCACCAGCGCAAATGCAGCAAGGTAACAATCGCTTGCATATTGTGTGTTCCAATGCAGCATCAACCTATACCACGTTGTGGTGAGTCTATGTCATCGCTTGTGCTTCCTCCATACCAGATAAAATGGTGTTTACGCACTGTGGCCTCAGAAAACGTGTTGAAACAGCTCCGATAGTCCCATATTTGTCCTCTTTTCCTTGGTGTTGTTTGTGCATTTGGTGGCTTCACAAGTGAGGATCATTTGGTTGGGTATGTGAACAGGTATGGCATCTCGAACTTACCCTTGGAAAAGACCAACGTCTTGCAGTGTGTCAAGGTGGTTCCAAAACGCTCACCCAATGTCCAGTGGGTCGCCTATCAAATTTCTAGATGTCCTTCTGCCCCGTGGCAGGGTTACAGACTCAAAGAAGGACAACAACAGACCAGTCCATTCTGACAGTTAGGATCGGAGTTCTCGCTGAGATACTCACAACCATTCTGCAATATTTTGCAAGTATGGTTTGGTGACTTCAGGCCCCCCAGTTCCCACCCATCCATGAATTCGCTTATTCGCTAGTTGATTTGGTCTTCAGCATCTTGTGCTGTCCTGCTTTTGAGCCGTAAGGCCGAAATTTCCATCCTGGGTGACTACCATCAAGTTGCACTCCTCATAACCGTTGTCAGGATATAATGCAAACTTCGCAATTGCAAAGGTTTCATCCATACCAGTCAAAGTTACCGCCGACAGTTATCCAGGTGTTGACAGCATGGTGGCGCCATTCCTGCCTCGGTACAACCGGGCAATTCTGCTGCCATTGCACGTTTCAAAAGTAGCCCAGCACTGTGCTATGCTCTGTTGGCAGCCGCACAGTTGCGCCACGAATAGTGCACATTTGCCAGCTGACGATCTGCAGTCCCCGTTCCACTGTCCAAGCCTGTCCAGCCAGAGCGCAAACCTGCCATGATCGCAGTTGCAGCAACATTATATCCTCACCGACAATCCATTCAAGCAAGCGCTTGCCTGCCACCGCGGCGGGCCGCACCCCAGGCGCCTGGTCGGCTCCCACATCGCACCAGCTGTCTGAACCGCCGCGCCCCCTGTGTGTGTACCTCTCCCCAGGGGCCCAGGCGTCATCAGCTTCAGCCAGGACTTCTCGGACGAGCTGGACGTCAAGCTGGCGCTCACCGCCTGGGCCAAGGCCTCCTTCGACGTCCTGCACGTCTGCAGGGGCACGGTGTCGCACAGCGAGGCGCCCAAGCGCCAGGAGGTCGAGATGCAGGACACGGACATGGTCACGGCCTGAGGCGCACCCCCGGGCGCCCAGGTCGTCGATGCTGGGCGGGAGGGAGGTTTCGGGGCGGGGGTTGGGCAGTCGCTGGGTGCAGAGGGTCGCGGGTCGCGGGGTGGCAGCGGTGGCAAAAATCGCGGGGAGGGGCGCGAGGGTGTAGTTGTCGGTGCGCGGGTGCGGTCAGCGGCGATTGGGCGGGCGAGCTCGCCGCCGATTCGCGCTGGGCCCTTTTTAATGCTTTCGGGCTCTCCTTGCCCGAATTGGTCCGGCATCCTTCCCTGGGGGGGGGGGCGCCGGTCACGGTCCTCCTCCTGACGTCCCTGCGATGGCTTCCGGCCAGGATGACGCTGCTCTTGGCGCCCTCCGCGGCCGGGACGCGTGGGCATGGCGCCCAGGCACCCGCCCGTATGCGGACGCCCGTGTGCGGCGTTTGGTGCATTGCAGGTACTGGCGGTTGTTGCGCTGCCGGCCATAGCCACACCGGGCAGGAGTATCACGAGTAGCGGCGCTTGGCGTCGAAGTTGCCAATCGATGCCCCGTCGTTATTAATGCAGTGTGCTTAAGACGCATGTGCACTATTCTTCACACTTGTGCGCTGTCCTTTGTCCTTGGCGCACATTCACGCGGGCCAATATTGACTTGGGCAGCGCGGCCCCAGTTTTCTCAACGTGTGCGGGTGGAATTGTCAGCGAGTCAGGGCCCTGTGCCCTCGGGTACGGGCCGTGAAGTCAAAAGCTCTGGCATGTTGAGAGTGTACGGCGCCATGATTGAAGGCGTGCAAGGCAAGGTGGGCCATTGGAGGCGCCGTTGAATCCAACAGACGCAGACTAATCCAAAGCACGGGATGAGTGCCCTTGCCCCAGTGCACATAACGCAGTGAATGATTAAAAGAAGATGCTCCGAAAATGGGCTTCATCACAAACAGGATGGACAAGTGACACGATCCACCCTCCCGGATGGTCACAGACACCATGAGAGCCAGTCCCTGGTAAATCGGTGCACCTTTGCGCTGGTATTCTCCATTAGGGAAGGCGCTATTTTGACTTTGCACGCTCAGCGTCAAATTGACGGGTGGGTGTGGGGCGGCGGGAGCTTAACGCCACATTGACGCTAAGCGTGCAAAATGCAACATAGTATTATTCCTTACTCTGCGGCGTTTAAAGTGCTGCCAAAAACCACACGTCATAAATCTCATAGAGAAAAAAGGGTGGCGCCGTGTAGACCGCTGGCAGAATTGCCCATGATACACCAGGGCGACTCTAGCACATTTCAACGTCAAACTGACCGCAGGGAGGAGTCTATGGTCCACAGTACAAAGACAAATATTAGAAAGGTCCCTGAGCATTGGCCGCCCTTGTTTCGCGACAGCCCGAGACCACAAAGGCCCTATCTGCCCAAGAGCTACCCAATCTGCCGAACCGATACACCACCACTCGCAGCAAAACTGTGCCGGTCTTAGGGTGTCACCCCATGGTATTGGGAGCAACTCACCAACTCCTTCCATACTGATGCAACCGCTGCAATTTATGACGCCGATGTTTTCAGGACTTTTGAACAGTGTGTCGAGAACTCTGGGGAATTCCGGGGAAATGGCTTGGGGTCACCAGCCCCAAAAAGGCCAGTTCTGTCTTCACCTACTTGCCTCCCGCTTGCTTCCCCGTGCCCCTGCAACCTGGGGCACATAGTGTGATTGCTTGTGCAGAAAAATCGGCTTTTTTCGCTGCCTTTGCCTCAAATCTGCAGCAGCAGCGGCATGTTCGGGGCAAACCACACAGCGACTCACGCGTTTGACATGGAGGCTACTCGGCAGCCCTCACCACGAGTGATCGCCCAGAACTGCGGGGTCATTCCGTCAATTCCAGAATATCACAGATTGCAAAAAGGAAATGGGCGTACAGCAGTACGACAGTTCGCAATCAACCAATGGCTGAAGGGCACGTGGATGCTGACCGCTCAGTCGCTGTGTCGTTGGGTCGTCGGGTGTAGAGGAAGGCGCAGCCCTGCTCGTCCTGGCGCACTCTGAAGGCAAAACGGCGGCCTGCACCCCGCCTGGTGCACACAGCGGTATTCGGCGGGCCGCTGAACACGACGCTGCAGGCCCATGCTCCACGCACCTATTGATTGGCCGGGAATTGGAGGAGACATCTGAAGGTAGCGCTGGGGAGCTCCGCCAATCAGGCCGCTTTCCCGTCCAGAGACCGCGCTCGGGCGTGACCTGTGTCCGATAAAAAGAATCTTCTGTCCTGAAAGTCGCGAAAGGGCGCGGATGAACCGCCCGTTGCGAAGGCTGCGGAGAATGCTCAGAAAGATTTTACTTTGGTCAACTGAGCTTTGGCCTTTGAAGAGGGCTTGGGGCGCGCGGGAGCGCGCCCATGCGTGGCACTGCAGCGTGAATGGCCATTTCAGCGTTCCAGGCGCCCTTTTGTGCTCTCTGGGCGTTAGAAATGTGGAAGCCCAGGGCGTCCTCGAGGGTGTGGATTGGTTTGACCTCGCAAGCTCTAAAAACGGAGTGCGAGGCAATCTGCACCTTCAACTCCGCCCTCAGGCCGCTGATGGACTTAGCAACGAAATGGTAGTTGCCCCAGAAACCAGTTGCCCATCGGTTGGGCCACCGTCCCTCCGCGCCTCCCAGCTCTTAGACCTGTGCACCAACAGGCGTTTCTGGCGTTCGGGCCATTTGGCTTCGGCTGGGAAGGGCGCACCCTACTTCGCGAGGGCGGGCCGATGGGCATCGAGCTGTGCCAGGAGATTTCAACAGCTGCCTGGGTCGGCTCCTCCCGCTGGCGCCGTGTTGTTCTTCTTTGATCTTAGGTTATTCGCGAAGCACAACGGCGCCAACACTGGTGACTACCAGAGCGCTCCTGATTTCAATGGACTGCACGAAAGAGTTTGTGGTCTTAACCTCGGGCAAGCCTGCCTTTCCATGTTTCGATGCCATATTTCCTGTGTTTCGCATTGCGTTGATGCTTTTCCCGCCTGAGTTGGAAATTGTCAAAGTCCATTTGTTGACCTTAACCTCAGTTCGCTAAAAATGGCCTTTAGTTGGAGTATCACCTCATCGCAGACTTGTGCATGGGTTGCTTTTGTTGACGGAGGTACTGATTTGTGGCGCAGTTTCTGACGTGCAAATTCCTACACAGGACGTTTTGCATAACCCTGGCGGAACTGACTCCTCATTGTGTCGATGCTGCTGGTGAACATTAGATGCTCCGGCCATTGCATTTGAAAGCACCAGATACGCCAGAATTGGAACCCCACGTCATGAATCGGCTAGACAAGGGCACAACACACATATCAAGCGAGGCCTGCCAGTTCCCATCCCATTTGCCTCAAGGAGATTGTGTTTTTTTGTGTCATATGTCAAGAGCTGCTGGGGCATAATGCTGGCAGAAAGCCCTCAGGCTTCTAGCCATGGATCATATTTCATTGGTCAGTGTTAATCGTTTCAGTTACTAAATAATTCACTTCGATGCAGCCTCGACTCGTGCCAGCTAATTCTTTTCTGTACTTTTCAGCACCATCGTATCAATTGGAGGGGGTGGCAGCCATTGTGTCTGGGCTTCTTATGTCTTGACCGGAGATTGGGTCAATCGCCATCGTTCTTTTCTTTCTTTTTTAGCTTTTGCAGCTCTGGCTGGCCCAGAATAATTCAGGTTGGCTGGCAGTTTGCATGAACAAGCAGTATGGGAATGAACAAAAAATGCTTGTGCTTGGAACCTGTTCCTGACATCGCGAATGTGGTGAAGAGCTTTCCTTTGTTGTGTGTCGAAAATTATCAAAAGAGGATCAATGCATGTCAGCATCAACACATGTTGCATTGGGACTTGAAAGGTGCTTGTATCCTCAGGGCTTATTTCAATCCTTCCATAATACCTAATACCACCTAATACTATACAATTCCTGAGAGCATTTGCTTATTGTTACGGGCCAATGAACTGCACCTTTTTGTCGTCTTGAGCTGCTGTCACATCGTTGACAGAGCGTCAGTGGCATGTCGGGCCTTGAGTCTTCTCAGGATGAGACAGCAAGCTGGAATTCGCGATGGGTAGGACGGTCAATTGGGCAGGTGGGGCCCAAAGCTGAATACTTGCTCTCCCAATGTCTCATTTATTGACCACTTAGGCCCTGTTCCGTGTTCAAGTGATTCTCCTCCGTGAAGCGAACAATCCAAACTGGGATGTTTCTGGAGGCAGACTGATGAAACAGAACACAGCTTTGTACACAATTGCTCAAAAGACATTAGTTTTTTTTAGTGTGAACCAGTCACTCCGTCTGATCCAATACTGCTTTGCTGTGCACATCAAGTCACACCCCATCTTGAGCAAAATTTGCTTGGTTTCAGTTGATTGTTCTTCACTGTGAAGAATTCTGAATCAAATTTTAAATGGAAAGATCTCAAGTGCCTCGTACTGATTGGGTGCCCATTACATGGTCTGTCTATTTCACCTTGAGCGCCAGTTGTGGGATCCTTGTACACCACAGGCAAAGTTATGCTGCTTTATCATCTGAGTACAGCATAGACACAGGCATTGACCAGGCCGTCGTTTTCCCTGTTGCCTCAAAATAGCCACCCAACAATTTCCATTCTCATCAGCACTGATGGCATCCCTTCCTTTTCGCCTCTTTTCCTGCCACTGCCTATCAGCAGTACCTGGGGAGGCTAGCCATGAACAGAGACACTATGCAGGAGAAAACAAGTGCATCTGTTTTGGGTGAGTGCCCCACATCACCACTTCTGGTGAAAGACATTTGCTTTTCCTTGTGGAACATGTAAAACTAGCTTTTTACAAATGAGGATTCAAATCTGCATTAATGCCTTGTGCACTCCCGATTGTTGCAGGACCATTATGGCAGGGCATTGTATGATTGTGTGGAACTGGAGCCCTTCGACGATGCCGATGACCCAATAAAGGTGGGGAAGCCAATTCCAACCTTGCTGCCACTCGGCCTTGTGGAAATTGCTCCTGGCCACAAAGTCTGCCTGCCTGGCTTGCAGGCATTTTGACTTTGTCCATCTAAGAACCTCAGGTGCCCTCAGCGGGCTGGCTCAACGCCCTGGGGAGTTTGCATGTACGGCTTTACAATTCTCATCAGTCAGCATGCATAGCTGTATGCCAACGAATGCTCATCTTGCCAATTTGAGTCCCACATGTGGAACCACTGTTTCTGCTCCCACAAGAAGACGATGTTTTGTGTGAGCTTGGAAAAGTTGTCAGCATTTGTGCATGGTGGATTGACATACTGCAGTCCAATGTCACCACAGTCTGCATTGCTAACCTGAGTGACTTTTGCGTCTAAAAGAATACATACCCATCCAGGGCTGAACATAAGCTATATCGCAGCAATCCATAAGAAAAGATAGGAAAGCAGAGACATCGGGTGGCAAACGTGCCTGCATGTGTGACACAGCAGTAATGGTAGTGTCTCACAGTGCACAAACAGTAGCAGGACTTGTTTTCTGCCGTTTTGTTCTCATGGTGACTTGGTAAATGCGACTTTTTTGATGCAGGTGTGCTTGGGAGATACAGTTGAGGTGTTCCCTGACGATGCAGAGGTTGCAAAACTCCCAGAGCTGCCAGACGGGAGTGAGCGAGTCTATGTTGTCAAAGTGACCAAGCTTTGGGAGAAGCTCCAGGGGAAAGCCAGCGGGACTCCGGTGTGTGTGGTGTTGTGGGATTTGCTCTTGGCAGGCTGTGCCATCAAAAGATTGAGCATTGGGCAGGCAGGGAACAGGCATTGTGTAGTAACCACCACATTCAAGAGTCCAAAACTCCGAACTCCCCGTCTATTGCTGTCATTGTGGAGGTTGATGTCTTTTTGGTCAGCCAGGTGCACTGTCTTAAACTATTGGCTATGACAGATGCTTTCTGGTGCGCTCATGATGGGGCATGCCGATGGGGCCTCATAATGGGGATCATTTGACGTCTCCAGGCATATGTGACTGGCCTGAATCTCTTTGGAACCTTTTCACACAAGCAGTGATTATGCACATGTTCATCTTGTCATCAACAAGTTCCCTGCATACACACATTGTATATGTACATGCGGAAGTATGTATGCACTACAACACCTAAATGCTCTGTGTAGTGTTATTTGAGTATTTGTATGTTGGTGTTCTGTTGTGTATATGTGTAAAATATGCTGTTGGCGGCATCTGCACTTGCTCTTCTGGGCACTGCTGCCAACTGCATTGCGCTTGCCAACTTGTGAATTTGCCTCTGCCAGGAATGCCTTTTCGCCACAGTTACAGTCATGTATGCACAGCACATATGTTGCCAGCTTTTTTGCACATAAATTGTGCACAACTGGCCTGCCTGATAGTTGTCCAATTTATGCATGGTTGACACATGTGTAGGCCGTGAAGTACTTCGAGGGAGAATGGTTCTACACAATATGGGACACGATTGTGCTTACAGAAGTTGGCGGCAAAGCCTTCCTCCCTCCTGAAGGCAATGGCATTGAGCGATTGGACAGTCGACAGGTGTTCAAAGCTGACCAGAACGAGGGGCTGTGGGGCAACAAATTTGAAGTGGGGGTAATCAAGAGGTGAGATGCAAAACATTTTGCTCTACGGACGCCTTTGCTTGGTGAGCGAAGATCCACCTGGATGTGTCGATCTTTGGATGATCTGATGAACAGACATCAACTCGATATTGGAGCAGACAACTCGTTGCTCATGTTTGGGATGGTTTGGGAAATGCACTCTGAACCTGCAGGGATGCAGACGTGATGTGTTGCTGAAGTACGCTCAAGTGTGCCCCAAACCCCAAGCCACTCAACTTGCGACAGGTGGTGCAAGACACCATTGTTAAAGATCAGAATTCTTGTTGTTCTATTGCACTGCCAGTGCTGAAGCGTACTTGGCTTTCAACACTGGTTAGCAAAGGCCCTGTGTTTTTACTTCCTATGTTCTGTCTCTACAGGGTGGTGCGCATTGTGCATGTAACTCCCGGCCACCCGGCGCCCAATCCTGGAAGTTGTGACTATTGGTGGTCGATGATGTATTCCAAACGGTTCTACACCTTCCGGGACTATGATCACAAGCCAGCTGCTGCAAGAAGCAACAGGGTGAGTCAGCCAAGTGATATGCATGCTGCAAACCACATCCAGGCCACCCTGCTGTTACCAACCACCGGGCTGCAGCAAATTTCCCTGCGTAGTGACTCTGCAATTCAAATACCCTTGCAGGTGAGGTAGTCACCAGGTCTGTGTGCTGAGGACCAAGCCTTGTACTCGCCTTGTGCAAAAGGATATTTTCAATGCATTCCCAGCAGCTGATCAGGTGATGCTCATGGAATGATGTACTGCAGAGGAGTTCGTTTTGACAATAAATAATGAACAATTGATTTGTGCATGTATTCGCAAGGGATGAGGAGCACATCAGCATGTCCCAGTGTTGTTCTTTGGCACTTCCTGTAAAATACTGAGTCCTTGCAACTTGGGGCGACGTGCTGTTGCCATTTGACATGAAGTATCCTGATGCAAGTCGCATCAGGACTGCAACGCCTATCTGAAGCAAGTTCATCAATGGAATACATAAAACTGGCCATACATGCCATGGCATGTGCATCGAGGCAGAAACCCAGGTGGTCCATTCATCAGCTGCCATAGCGTTGAGCGATTTTGGGACTGGGTTTCACTTGGATTCGCAGCCACTTACGAAACTTGTGCATCTTGTTTTACATAGGTCTGTCCTTTGCACTGTGTACTGCGCTGCCCGTGTCGTGTCTTGCGGTGCTTTGTATTCTAGCCACCTGGATGGCACGCGCACTTTGCTTTGGCAGTATCTTGTGTTGTAGTGCTATGTGCCAGTAACTACCTCATACCTCCCTTTCAGGACATGCCTGGTGCCTGATAACTTGCATGTTGTGTGAACATAACATTTGTAACAAGGCCATCATGTAGCTATGCGAGTGCAGGTCCTCAAGTCCATTGATATCTTCAGTGGGTGCGGCGGCTTCTCCTTTGTGGCGCAAAGGAATGAGAATGGGAGAGTGGAGGTGGGCCACGCGGTGGACATATTTGAGGATTCTTTGAGGACATTTCAAGTCAACCATCCTAACACGCATGTGAGTGTCGTTGGGGCCCAGCTCAAAGTCGCAAAGCCATTGTTCGTTTTATCAATCTGTGTGGCACTGGCTGCTTTCCCGTGCTTTATTCCTTGGCACAAACAAGTGGCTACCTTCATCTGTGACTGTGCAGCGATGGAGTTTCTGCAAGATTCTGCAGAATTGCTGGTCCCGCTGTCAGAAATGCCAAGGGGGATTCTGTGTGTGAAGGTTGAGCGCAATACGAAGTAACATGCTGGTGTTCAGGTGCATCTCATGCATGTGGAGGAGTTCATTTTTGCATGCCAGAAATTGCACCAACTTTACGATACGCTGGACGATCGGGATGTGGGAAATGATACAGTGGAACAGGTGTGTCTTGGCTCTTGCCAACCTTCTCTGTTCTGACCTGCTTCATCTAATATGATTCGCTCATTTTACTTGGTAATGATATGCATCCCCAAGCACCTTAAGGCATTTGAATCATTGTTCCATGCGCTCGTTACTTGTCCACAATATAGTTTTCACATGGCTGCTGTCAACCCTTGCCACCAGTGTGCAGTGAAGGGGAAGGACATTTTACATATTCAGTTCACATAGTGTGCATTGTAAGTAGTGAACATCGCAATGGTTTCCTCTGTGCATCCCAAGTGAGTGCAGTGGCAATCTCTGTTGATCATTTTCTGCCAATGCGGCAGAGCTCAGTCAAATGCTGTTGAATTCAGCAGCACAGACTGAATTGTGTGGATTTCAAAGTCATCGCTGTCTGGTACCTTTATTTTCCAGTCATGAAGAGGCCGTGAAGGGTACAAGGGGCCTGACAACCTAAAACACTCTGAACCCGTAAAATGGCCAACCACGGACCGTGAACCGTGAACCTTCGTGATTTCATGACCTTCATGTCCAGACATGAAGGGTACCGGGCTTTTGCGAATTTATCAACGGTGACTTCTACTCATTTCTTGTTGGGTTTTCTTCAGCCTTCAGATACATTGGAGTCTGAACCCTGACTACAACTCTATTCGAATTGCGCAGTAGTTCAGTTGTTTGAATACTTCATGTGACTTGCCCCGCATCACAGTTGAACGTATTGGCGCAGGGATTCATATCTGGAGTCAGAGTCGACCATCCGGAAGATGACAGGTGGGACTCCAGCAAGCCAGAGGTGCAGCTGCCAGAAGAGGTGTCGGAGGACAACTCATGGCTTGTGTTTGAGTACAACCGGCCATCTGTTGGGTATGTCCCTGGGCGATTTACGTGGACAAGAGTCTTGGGCCCCTGGGTGCAGGGAAATTACTTGCAAGCGTTCCATTGAGTGGCTTTCTGACGAGTGCCGTGGATGAAGTGTGCTTGAAGCTGCGGGTTGGCGCAGTCAAATCAGGAGAGACACCATTTCTGAGGACCGCCATATCTGCTGAATGCCGGGGCCAATGGGTACAGTTGACCTGTCAGAGGCTGCTACGAAGCTTACTAATGGGGCAATTGATGCAATTGACGGGCACAATTTTTTTGAATTCTTAACCTGTTGGGATCTTACAATCAGCCAACGGTGTAAATTTGCCCTCAAAGGCCGCTCATTTGTTGGTCATTTGTGCTGGCTACGAATGCGAACGATGTCCAGGACACAGAAAAGTCCACTGATGGTCCTACCGAGGGACTCTATGCAAGTTTAGTTTGGATCATTTCCAACCCTTGTCACCTGGTGCAATCTCTCCTGATTACATTGTGCAAGTGCTTTGTCTGCCACAGCCTTGTTGGCAAAGGCATTTCATCGAACGCGGAGAACACAGCAGTCAGCTGCAATTGCTACAGTATATAGATAGCTGTGGTGTTATTAGTCCACCAGTTCACGCTTTCGTGCTGCAGTTGGGCCTTTCACAACAACTGCCTGTGTGTCTGCCCAGTGCCGCAATGGATCGCTGCTGGCTGAGGCAGGATAGCATTCCTGCAGGAGCGTTCTCTGCATTTTTGAGGGCAGCCCGGGAAAGAGGCACTTTCCCCTGCCCCGCCACCACTGCAGCAGGCTCCAAGGACGTAGACTTCATCTGCGGCGGGCCCCCTTGCCAGGGCCTCAGTGGATTGAATAAGAGCGCAAGGACAAAGGACATATTGGAGGACAGCAGGAACAGCCAGATCAAGGCCTTTTTGAAGGCAGTGATGGTGTTCAAGCCAGCGTTTGTGCTGCTGGAGAACATTCAGGTTGGGGGGCGCATGGAAGATTCGATTCCACTCGAATTCTAGAGGGAGCTGGAGGTCCCTTCAGTGTCCACTGTGTCGTCGTTATGTGGCTGAAATGCAGTCGGTGTGGAAATCAACAATTATTGTAATGATCGCAATATCAGAAGTCACTAATCTCACAGCAACTGGGCGATTTGCAGGGTGCACGGTGGGCTACAGGCACCCCACTGCCACAATCAAAACAATACTTCAACTCAATTGTGAGAGAAGACAACACAGCATCAGTCTGTGCTGTTTGCTGATTATTTTGTTTCCATAGTGGTAGTATATGTCCAAAGGTAAACTGGTGAACGATCACCTAGAAGGCGGTGTGGTGAATGCTGGCACCTTCACGGCACCATGGCAGGTTGTTTGTTGGCTCACAAAGCGGTTTTCTCTTGGGTACTTTTGGATATGAAATGTCCATATGTGCGTACGATATGATGATATGATATGATTTTTTTGGGATGCGATGTGTTTTGCATTCTTTGGTTTTGTATGAGGACACAAACCGTTGTATCCTATGTCGGCCTAAGTGCAGTGGTTGCAAACTGTTGGCAGCAATTGCAGGTGTTAGTGTGATTGTCATTTGCGTCCAAAGACCAGCAATATGGCCAGTATGCATGCCATTTGTCGTGGGCAACAAGATTCCTTCCGTGATTATTGCCTTGTCGTGGGCATGTTTTTAGGCATCGATATCCAAGCAACGAGAGGACGGGCTGTACATAAAATTCGCAATTGTGCAGCTTCTATCCATGGGCTACCAGACGAGGTTGGGGCTGATCGCCTCCGATGATCAAGGCGTGCCGGAGCATCGCAGGAGATGCTTCCTGTGGGCTGCAAAATCAGGATCCGAAGCACTGCCGCCTTTCCCAAAGCCTGTGTGCCACTCTGAAAAATGGGATTGGGGGGAAGTTCCCCATCTGCAGGTCAGTGAGTTTCTTCCTCTTCTCATTCCGAGTGACCAGAACCGAAATGGGAGAATGTCTCTTGAGCAGGTCCGGTGTCAATGGCTGACTGCCGACTACATATTTGGGGCAAAACTATTGAAAATGCGCCTTGCTGAGTCCCCCTGTTTGTGGCAGTGAAGCGTTGTGTGGCAGTGACAAAATTTTCTACGTTGTCAATGAACATTTTTACTTTTACTGCAGAATTTTCAACCACCGAAAGGTGCATCTGCAAGAGTTTTGTATGTTTGCCATGTTTCTGCAATGCGTGCCACAGTTTATGCACCTGGATTTGCTCTCACACTGCTTGCGCTGCAGAGCGATGGTTCCTACTCAACAGGAACTGTCTGTGACACCAACAATGACGCTGCTGCTTTGCTCCAGGATTTCGCAGTGAGCATTTTTGAGGATGATAAGGGGGCCGGCAAAGGCGGGGAGCTCTTTCCACCGCTTGTAACTGAAGACGCTCTTGATGACCTTCCCGAAGTGTCAAACTTCAGTTTCACGGACGCGATGCAGTACAAATCTGAACCCACGAGGCCCTATCAGCTGTGGATGAGACGCAGCCCCCCTGACTGGGAGCCATCGTTCCTTGACAGGGCTGCGCAGGCGGACATGTACATGCACGCTTCCAGACAGAGTCTGTTTTCTGCTCTGACGAGGACGGCGAAGCTCAAGCGCAAAGACAGGCTGAACGCCCTGGGCCAGCTTGCAATGGGCATGAGCAAGCCTGAGAAATTCGAGAAACATGTTGTGAAACTGGCAGTGGCAGATGCGACCCCAGGAGCGCGGCAAATGTTTGATTTGTGGGCTCGGCATTTTCGTGCAAGTCAGGTGTTGCGTTTCGGGAAGATGGTGGAGGTGGAACTGGAGCGGTACGAGGAGGCGGCGGCGGCATCACAACCAGGGCCTCTGCGGGATCATGTGCCATCCACATGTAGATCGATCATTTATGACCGCATGTTGGCGGTTCCGAAAGCTTCGCCGGTGCTGGATGGTCCAGATTACAGGGACATGCGGGGCATCGTTGAGCACAAGGATGGTAAGGCTCTTGGATGCGGACTAGAGTAGAGTGTGAATTGCTATTGCGATGGCTAACATGACAATGCAGCGGTGACAAACATCGATCCATTTGCCCACCAAGGAGGGCGTCAACATGCCTCCTGACATGAGCACGCTGAAGTTCTATGCACATCAGAACTCCTGTCGAGGATTTTCTTAATGGTTTTTTCCGCAGGCAGTTGTTGTGTTGGCCACACACATCCCATAACCCGCGGCACGACTTCCTGCAAGGGTGGCGGCAATAGCACCCTCGTAAAGGCGGCCGGTGGCGGCGGCCTCCACAGAAAGACAGTTTGGCGCACGGTTGCTGGCCGTGAGGGAGCACAACTTAAGGGGTGCCCGGCCAGCACTGTTTTCGCCGGCCCCTCGCAATTTTTAGTGCCCAGGAGGTTTGTGAAAAGGGGCACCAAAAACTGTCCCTATGGGCGCGTCGAGCTCCAAGGCAGCATGAAAGTGCTGACGTGCACAGTCCAGCCAGAGACCACGGAGACATTGCATCCTCGCCAAGACAGAACGCTGACTGTAAGGGAACATGCTCGGCTTCAGGTGAGCTCAAGATCTAGGGCTAGTAGAGGAATGGACCCAACAGGGGACTTTAGTCATCCATCTATGCCATTCACATACATTTCAAGTTGGAAATTGGCAGTTCAATCTTGTTCATTTATGGATGTTTTACAACGTCTATACATGGTATATATATGATACACATCTTGCTGCACCTCTAATTGTCAGCAATAACACAGGTGCCCAGAGTTAGGCTTCCCTCTAACCACTTTCTTGTGGTTGCCATCTGACAAAATCACTTGACATAATGAGTCCTTTGCACCTTGAGAGGGGATGCCGGGCAACAACTGTGTTTCGCTGTCCGTGCTGCTTTTAATTATGGGGCAAACCAGGTCCAGTTTGCAATTGGTGAACATGCAGTGAGAGCCAAAGGAAAGCCTATAGCCCCTCAGATCGTCTAATGGCACAGAAATGGACCACATCTGACTCAAAGACAAAGCGACCACCGACACAAGCAATCCAGGAAATGATCAAACTGCCCCCAAATGGTGCTCCCACGCTATTGCTATGTTCAAGAAGACACACATTCAAAATGCATGCACCAAATATCTCACAAGCATAATGAAGCAGGGAGTATGAGAAGCAAAAGTAAAAGGTAGTGACAACCTGTGATTCCCATGCCTATTGTACGTTGGCCAAACTCAAATTCCTGGTTGAAAGTGTCTTTGAGCATATTGGAAGGCCTTATGTCCTTTAGCAGCATTCGTTCCAATGGGTTGATGACTCAAGCTCATGCCAATGCCGTCTGCATGTCTCCTACCAGCTGTAATGTCAACTGTATGCAACCGCAAAAGGTAATGTGTGGTCTGTACTTATGCATGTAACATGTTCCCGTACGGACTGAAAGACATCATCAGTTCTGCAGATGAAGCAAGCTTTCAAGACTCTCTCTCATGAGGGCGCTGTATGACAGTTTTTCTTCAATAATTCGACTCTTTGACTATGGAAGCTGCAAAGATAAATGTCCCGGCCATCAGCATGTATCAATGCGATTTGGGTTGACGACATGTCATAATGTTTCTTCTACAGGGTTTCCCGGACTACTACGTCTTTGTGGGTTCTTACAAAAGAAGGAGACTTGGAGGTTCTCTGATAGAAAACGTCAGCGTGTCCAGCCGGTTCAAGCAAATTGGAAATTCTGTCGTGCCTGCAGTGGCAGCTGCACTAGGTAGGTGAAATCAATGTTGGTTTGGAGTGCCCCTATCGTATTTTTTTGTATTATTGCTTCCATTTTTATGCTGAGCTGCACGGCGTTATCATGTGTCAATGTCTATTGTTTGACAATGAGCATAAGCACCGTTTGTGCTTTCTGGCATCAGAATCTTTCCTGAACCCGATTTGCAAACTAGAAACGCCTCTCTCCAACAGTGTCAAAACATACCCGTGGCAGCGGTTGGCACAGTGTGATTAGAATGGGTGTATTTCACCATAATAATGGTGGACGTATCTCCTGGAGTGTTCACGAGGTGGAGGAATGAACAGACAATGATATGTATTGTACTTTGTACCATGTCCATCATGAAGTGAGACTGGGGCGTTCGGATTACTCCCCGCAGCATTGCTGTCCGCACTCGAAGGGACCGCAGGAACCCATATGAGCTGCGAGAAAGAATGGTATGAATGTACAACGTAATTTGGCGGCAAAGGTCCCACAGTCAAGTTCCCTGGCTAATAAACCAATTGCCCTTTCCTGTCGGTGTCAAGATGCAGTTTCCCTGTCACACAACCGGAAGTAGCCAACATTTTTCAATCCCACTTCGGAGTAGATGGCCACGACTTGTTCAATCAAAGAAGTTTGCCTACATGTCGCCTAGTTGCCCATGCAGGCCTCTTGGGTGCAGACCAGTATCTTGTGCTGGACACTAGCAAGATATCATCACCAACATTATGTGGGCGAGCAACAACATACCATCCTAGTGTGCGGACATAGTTAGCGAATGTGCAGGTGCTTTTTCTTCATGGTGTGGCTGCAAGCACAATCTCAACAATTGTGATTTCAGAATTTCTGGGTATTCGCACTCTTTTGGGGCATCTATCCACAATCCTTTTATGTGCAATGCGCACAGCACACAAGGGTTGCATTTTGGGGTGTTTTAGCCGCTTTTTCAAATAAAACCGATTGGCCTGCCTCTCTCTTCAGGGCGGTGCCTGCTTCTGGCAGCAGCTGGGCGCAGTGACCCCATGGAACCAATTGCGGCCGTGCTGGACCCGGAGTTTGAGCGTGTCATGGTCGAGGCCAAGGCAAAGGGCCTCAGGTGCCGGATGGAGGAGCCAGATGTTCAGGCGCTGGTGCACCAGCGCCACCGGGCGAGCAGCGGTAGCGGGGAAGATGGCTACGTGAGCTCGCCCACAGACCCCGAGGAAGAGCAGAATGTAGTTTCAGAGTCAGCGTCGGAGGACAACATGGAAACATAAATGCCATCGCTGCCAAATGGCTCCCCAGCTGCTTGACCATGTTTAAGGGAGCGCTCCCATGGTATGCAGCTCCGTGGTTGACGCAGATGCTGCCTCGTTCTGGCTGTGGCAGGCGCCTTTCCAAGTGCTGGGTGTTGGCTACTGCGCCGAGGCGAGCAGATTGCAAATGGGGCTGTGACAATGGGATCGCAAGCCGGAAAAATGAGGCTTTAGCCCCCATTGGGTTGCGATGGAGATCTCAAAGCAGCCTTGAAGTTATGACTAACGATGACCTGTGCCAGCCTCAACGCATGCTTGCTTTGCCAGCTGCATCTCCTTGTGGTCGTGGCTCGTTAAAAACGGGTAGCCAACTGAATAGGGTGCGCAACACATTCATCTTTGTGTGTATGTGCCATGGGGTGACCAACATGCTTTTTAGACAGTGAAGAGTAGTGCCGCAATAGCTATGCGCGGCAGGGTAGTCCAGCATTTTCGGGATAGTGTTGTGGTGTTGTCGTGAACACACATACTGTTTCTACTCCCGTATCCACACATTGGGACGAGGACGCCCCACTCCCTAAGGGGGACGAATGTTACGTGCACCGGCCTGATGTGGGGGACGCCCTACTAATGGCCCTTGGTGTGGGGGACGCCCTGCCCAAGATAACTATCCTCAACCCATGGTAACCGTTCTAGGTATTAGGATACAGGAGTAGGAGGGGTGGTCCCGCCTAAGTCCCCGTAAGGACCTAGGTGCCTGGCAAGGCGGGTCCGCGGCTCAAAGAGGGTAGGAACCCCACACCCACATGCTTTACATATCACTTGTGCCCCTGAAGCCATCCCTGCACCTCTGCCTTTGCCGAATCAAACCATCATTTTACCTGGATGGCTTGGTCTTGGGCATGCCACTCTGCCATAGCTTTCTTTAACAAAGGTCACCTCAAATCTTGACGTGGTGAACCTAGCGGCAGCCGCATCAAGAAACGACGGTCATCCTCCAGCTCCCTCAGTGACATATCAGATGCATACGCCTCTTCCAGCGACTGCACCTTCAACCTCTTGCTGAAGAAGTCATCGATGACTTTCAGCCTGACCGCCCTGATCTCCTCCTCCACATCCTCCAGTGCCCGGCAGACCACCGGTTTGTTCTCCTGCCGGTGTAGTTCGGACAGCTCCACGTCCCTCCTTGCGGCATCCCAAGCTGCCTTCATGCCCACGTAGCACATCGTCTCGAACTGAAGAATAATCTCCGCACGAATCGCAGGCGACAATGTGCGCATATCAAGGGAGGCCTGGAAACCGAGCCCTGCTTGCTTCACCACATCAAGGATGCGGTAATCGTCACTCAAGGAGGCCTCCCACACTTCCATCAGTGCGCGCTGGAGGCCACGCACACGCTTCCAGAGCTTGTCCTCCTAATCCTCCCCCTGTTCAGCGGACCCTGACGCCTGAACACCCAGCGCCGCAAGGCGGGCAGCCTAGAACTGCTCCAGCTGTCCACAGAAATCCTTGACCTCATTCATGCCTGGGAGGGCGTGCGCATGCCACCATTCTTGGATCCAATCCAAGCAAGAGGTGGCCACAGAACTGTTTGGGACACAGGCCATTCTTTCACCACGCTCAGGAGATAGGGAGGGTTTCCGCGCATGTGCACAGTGATATCCACATGGAATCCATGCATGCGCATCCTTCGCACCTCATGCGTATGCCGCCAAATGATTCACAATCCAATCAGTCACTTCTCATCCAAACGGGACCGTCCAGTTCCCTGTGGCCCTCAACCGCAAGTAAAAATTTCTTCTAAAATACTCATTTCTTCTCCAAATTGACTGCCCAGCACATCAATCGATTGCTTATGAAATTTCTGAGCGATTGACACCTTTCTTAACCCTTAATGGCCACTTGAGTACAAGGGCACACAACGCGCCTGCACAATGCATTATATTGCATTGTATTGCATACATGCGCATATGCGATGATGCACATAATGATCGCTTAGTATGCGCATTGCGTGGTTTACCGAATAGTGCCTAGAGCGCACAGTTATTAGAGAACACAATTTGTGGCAAATCAAATTCAACACTGCCAAAGGACTGACTGCCAAAACAGATGGCACCGCTGGTATGCCCGGATCATGCCTGGTGCCCCGTCACTAGCACCACCCGTATTTCCACAATCCGGAAATCATCAATTGAGACAATCCCAATTTTCAAAGTAAACCATTTTCAACATCACTTCATCAACATCCATTTCTGCCTTACCGGTCTCCTGAGCCCACCCCGTCATGTACCCCCATGACAATAATTACAAACACCGTTAACTTTCACATTCCCGAGGTTCCCGTCCTTTAAACTTGCCCATTCGCTTCGCTAGTACTTCAATGCCACTTCAGTGAGTGACTCCCCGTGAGTCAGCTCCCTTTCCCGTACTGCACTCCCTCAACTCCCTCTCCATCCCACAACTAACCCGAACTCCACTATCCAGGGCGGGAGGGCTGGGTGCGAAACAAGATAAGGAGGGGGACCGAGGGGCTGCCTAAATAGCCGCCCTCCGCCGCCCCGCCAAAGCCCACCAAACTCGAGGGCGCCCTCGCGGGCGGCACCTCGGAATACCGTACTTTGACTGACCCACGGTACTAGGGTGGCCAGAAATCCCAAGGGACGGGGTTGAGTAAACCCCAGGTTCAAACTGCACCGTTTGAATCGCCGGTGCAGCCCACCCATCGTCGCCCTTGGCAGAAACCCATTAACAGGATAGTTAACTTCATTTCTGCCTTACCGGTCTCCTGAGCCCACCCCGTCATGTACCCCCATGACAATAATTACAAACACCGTTAACTTTCACATTCCCGAGGTTCCCGTCCTTCAAACTTGCCCAGTCACTCTACGGGAACTCGAGGCCCCTCCGGGGCAGAAGATGTGCCCGAACTGCTCATGCAGGTTGCGGGCGGTGATGGTCATCCAACCGAACAACCGAAAATCCCACTCAGTGGGTAAACGAAAAATATCTATGTACGACCACAGAGCGTCTGACTTCCATGCACCCCAATCCTGAATACGCCGCTCCGCGACCTCCAAGGCGAAGCAACTGGACGCGCCCCCACCGCGCAGGCCATGATGCGTGAACGGCTCTTGGGCGAGGTCCGGAAAGTGCGCGAGGAGGGACGAGAACCAGGAGGCCACGGTCTTGGACGAAGGGGTGGCGTCGCCGGGAAGGCGGTAGAAATGGCGCGGCGGTTGATCCGTCTGCGCCCAGGCATGGTCGCGGAGCTGCGTCCACTGGCGCAGCAAGTCAACGACTTCGGGGGCTCCGCGAGAAGGCCAGGAGCGATAGCACGACCGGGGCTCTGCCCCCGGGCACAGCTTGGTCTTGCGCTCGCGGAAGATCACCACCTCCTCGTCGATGCGAACGTCGTCGACCAGAATGTAATGGCCCGACTGGGCCCGATTGAAAAAGATGTAGGCGAGGTGGGCCGCGCACGCCGCCCGAAGGGTGGGCCCATCCTCGGTGGTGAGGCCAACCTCCAGGATGCGTAGCATCAGGGAAATGGGGACCGGCCGGCGATGCTGCACCGGTGCCGGAGCCGCCCGTCGCCAAGCGCGGGTGAGGATGTGGGTGACCGGGTCAAAGGCGGAGAAGCCTAAGTGACCCGCGACATGGTGCATCATGGAAATGGCGGCCAGATATTGGGGCAGGGACCCCACGCCCACCTTGCCTTCCTCCCGAAGGAAACGAATGTACCGGTAGATCGAGGCCCGCCGGGCGGGGAGGGCCTCGAGGCCGTGCTCCGCGCAGAAACGCTGGAAGCGCGAGAACTTGGCTTGGAGCGTCCGCCGAGTGGCCTCCGTGTAGGACTGTAGGAATTGGTGCTCCATCCAGCAGCGATCATCATGGAGCAGGCCGTCCAAATCGGTGCCGTACAGCGGGTCATCCTCCGCCAGCGGTTCCAAGGGAACGGCAGTTGCCGGCAGGTCGGCCGGCGGGGAAGGGGGGGCCTCCGACGGAATCACGTCTTCCTCCGATTCGGTCTCAGATGGCGTGGCGTCCTCTCGTGCGGGCACACATGGAATGCCTGCAGATTCCACCGCGGGGGGGGAAGAGACGCCGGGAGAGTCGGGTCGCCGGGGAGAAAGAGGTTGGCCTGGCGGGGAATCGAGAGCTCCGCCCGAGCGATTGCTCGGAGTGGGCGAAACCAAACCGCGCTCGGCCAGTCCGGCGCGAGCACCACCGCCTCCAGCTCCGGGCGTAAGGCGAGGAAGGACACGAGCCGCGCGAGGAGGCTCCACGGGGGATTGCACCAAGACCTGGTGCCGCTCCAATCCTGCTGGAAGGCATCCACTCCTGCCGTACCGACGTCCCAGTACTGACTGTTGAACTGTGCGCAAAGGGCATTCCGGGCGGACGCGAATCGGTCCACAGAACAGGCCCCGAAGCTGCGGGCGACCTCCCGGAATATGCGCGGATTCAGGCGGTAGTCCTCCGAGGTCCGTATACGGGAAAGCCGGTCCGGCAGTACGTTCTCCGCCGAGGGAATGTACTCCGGCTCCAGGAGAATCCGGCGCGTAGTACACACCGCCTTCAGCTGACGTAAAGGCCGCAGTAGGCTGGTGGCCCTGGTAGTCATGGAAAGGAGACAGTGCAAGACCACCTGGTTGTTCACCAACAAACAGACTCGCCGGGAAGTCGTCCCGGAGTACCGGTGAGGAAAGAAACTGAGCAAGGCCAAGTGTACGGCCTGCATTTCACGAACATTAATATGAATCAGCTCCCGATCAAAAAAGCCCCTTGCTAACATGGGTTCCGTTTGGCCCAAAGGCTGAAAAGTCGCTCCCCAACCTGTAAGACTTGCATCCGTTGCAAGGGTGCCCAGCAATGGCAGCGAACCCGGTTGGAGAGCCTGGCCGGCGAGCCGCGAAAGATTGGTCCATGCCAAAAGGTCCAGGCGGGCTTGGGGGGTCAAAGGAAAACGATCCCTCCACGAACGTTTCCCACGTAACAATTCATAAAGACTCATCAAGAAAAAGCAGGCCAGCGGAAAGGCCAAATACAACGAAATTGCAGACCCACAAAACTGAGCCAAATGTCGCGCCACAACCACGCCCGATTGGAGGATAGCACGAGCCCGGGTGGCGATAGCAGCGGCCTTGTCCGGAGGCACCAGAAATTGGCACCGGCAAGTATCAATGATCACGCCCAAATGGGTCTTCCGTTGAACCGGATCCCATTGGCATTTGGAATGTTTGAACTCAATCCCCAGAGCCTGAAAAACTCGTTGTACCAAATGGGACCAGTCCCGCAAACGAACCGGATCTGACATGGCTGCAATGAAATCGTCCAAATACGCCAAAATCAACGCGGGCACCTCCCGCGAGTACTTTAGGTAGTACTGGAGAATGGAGTCATTACCCGCTAAGCAGCTAAATCGAAACCGAGTTCCAGCCCGTGCAGATGCAGCGGGGGTCCTTAAGAAACGGACCACAACGAGCATGACATGAGTGAAATAAAAGGGGGCCAGAGATAGGCCAAAGGGCAGAGCCCTACAAGTGAAAATCTCACCACCCATTCGAAAGAGCAAGAAATGTTCTTGATCGGCGCGCATCCGAATGTGATGGTATGCATTTTTCACGTCGAATCCCACCAGAAAGTCATCCTTTTTCAACAGAAATCCGAAATCCTTCAAACGCTCATAGCGGAGACCGACCTTCTTGAGGTGGCGATTGACCCGCTGAAGGTCGATGACCAAACGGTACTTGGTCTTCCCATTCTCCGCCGGCTTGGCCACCAAAAAGGCGCGCGAAATCCGGGCGTTGGAAGAAGGCTCCGTCCGGACGATCGCCCCCATCCGAAGGTACTCGTCGCGCAGCTCCCACCAAGCTTGCCATTCCGTTGGCGTCTTGAGCGGGTACTCGCCCTGATCGAAGGGGAGCGGAGGACCCCCCGGGCCCCACTGGAGCGGCGCCCCCGTATGGATCCATTGAAGAACACGGGAGGGGGCGCCGATGCGTCGCCAGGCCGCGAGCCGGCCCTGGAGGCGCGCGTAGGGCGGGGCCTCTAGGCGGTCGGCTTGGGAGGCGCAGGCGGGGCGCCGGACGTCTTGGATTTGGCGCGCTGATGCTTGGCGCCGGAGGAAGGACCGCCGGGAGGCGAGGCCGCGGGAGCTTGTGGATTGAGTTGCGCTTGATGCTGAGCCGCCGCGGACTTCGTCGCCAACTTGAGCTGCTGATTGAGGACCTCCTTGTGGATGTGCTCGAGGGGCTCGTTGATCAAGGGGTCCCAGAACCGTCGATGCACCGCGCCCAATCGTACGTTGGTCTGAAGCGCCTTCCACAGACCGTCAAGGGAGGTGCCCTTCTGCTCGCCGTGGACTTGCTGGAGGCGGATCAGGCTCTGCAGGCACGACGTGACGGTCACTTGGGCGTGGACGTATGGAAGGAGGGCCTCCCGAAATTCGGGGGGGAAGGCCGGGTGCGCCACGAAGTCGATCAGCGCGGCAGTGAGGTCGAACTGCCACGCGACGTAGGGGGCCCAGTTCTGATACTCCTGGAAGTACCCGGAGTTGGCTCTCAGGGCCTGCGCGAGCTGCCCGCCTTCGGAGGTGCGGCGGACGTCGAACCACTCGGGGAAGCGTACTCCCGGAGGTCGGACCACCGGGTTGGTCACCGCTTGCGGTAGGAGCCGGGGGTCGGACAGCCAGACTTCGTTAAGGGAAGCCGTAGGCAGACCGTCGTTGAACCGAACTGCTTGGTCGTGCAGCCACTGCTCGGCCGGAGAACGGTTCATAGAAAGGACTCGGCCGTAGCCAGAGGGACAAGGCACTCGGTGCCTGCGGGTTGTGCCAACGCAGTGGCGCGAAGCGAAACAAGATAAGGAGGGGGACCGAGGGGCTGCCTAAATAGCCGCCCTCCGCCGCCCCGCCAAAGCCCGCCAAACTCGAGGGTGCCCTCGCGGGCGGCACCTCGGAATATCGTACTTTGACTGACCCACGGTACTAGGGGTGGCCAGAAATCCCAAGGGACGGGGTTGAGTAAACCCCAGGTTCAAACTGCACCGTTTGAATCGCCGGTGCAGCCCACCCATCGTCGCCCTTGGCAGAAACCCATTAACAGGATAGTTAACTTCATTTCTCTGCAAAACAGGCCAAAAATTACGTTGCTATGCGGAAGGGTTTGAAAGGTGAAATCACATATCAGGCAAGGAGGTCTTCGTCAGCTCCTGGTTTTGTCCGAGAATGTAGGAGTCCGTGATTTGTTCATTGAAGTCTAAGGTGTTGCACCAGCGAAGACCATCATTGCGAGCAAGCCAAGCGAGTGGAGCTTCATCCAACAACTCCTAAAATATCTCTTGTCTTTAGATAGACGTGCCGATGGTGATACACTATTGGGGAACAGACAAACAAAGAGCAATTTAGCACTGCTAATAGGGATGGTATCTGGGTACAGGAAACCTGGGTACCCAGGGCGGGTACTACTTCTTTTAGTACCCGGCTACCCGGGTACCCGCCAAGCCTTGTACCCGGGCAGGCAGGTACGGTACGTACCCGGGTACAGGCGGGTACCGGCAGGTACCGGATTACCCGGGTACTGCCAGTACCCATGTTCGGGTACGGACCCGGATATCGCACGTTTGACCAGCGGTCGCCCAGTGCATGGCTTCGCACTGCGCTGGTTTCCGCAAAGGTCGCCCCCGTCCATACTGTGTGGCTGTGTCCACAATCGTGCACGGCGCCGATGCTCTCCACACAAGCTAGAATCGGGGAATCTGAGGGGCTGGAACGTCGACATGGTGCTGCTTGGTCGATGACAAGTGATGAAGCGGGGGAGGCCAGGATTGGTCAACGCGATCGTTGACCAAAGGGCGTCTAGCCCTTTGCAGAGTCTTCCAAAAGTTATAGCAGTCCGTTGTGGAGAAAAATACTAGAGTGGCTTGGATGTAGCATAGGCACGGCCATGAAACAGAAAACCCGTCTCGCCCTTGAGGTTTGAGTGAGATGGCACTTTAATCTCGCTTGGAAGCCTCAACTTGAGAATTCCAGAGCAGATTGACGTGGTTGGTGTCGCTGCTCGACCTTGAGAAAGCGAACCACGCAGCGAAATCGTGGGAGTAAATCTTGAAAGATACACTAGGTAAAAAAGAGCCAAATAACAAGTGTTCAAACGTGTACAAAGTTTACGGGTTTGTGTTATTTTTGTGTTCTTAGCGTGCAGAACTTTGATGAAATGTGTTTTATGTGTGTTCGCAGAAGCGTTATTTGGCCCTTTTTTTCCTAGTGATATTGGTTGCAGTCACGACCGATTTCTTTTTCGGCAGTCTGGCATCTGTCCATCATGCGAGCCCAGCGAGAGGGACAGGCTTCGTTTTTACATTTATGTTTACGTTTTTGCCTTTACGTTTTACGCATAAAAAGGCAGATCTGTGAAAGAGGCTATTTCTATGGCTATTAGTACGTTTTTACAGCTTGTTGGGACAGCCAGGTCACATGCTGAAGTTGCATACAATGATCAGCCCTCCGCCATCTCCAGCACCTGCGACACAGTGCCCACCTCGCCCTCGGCAAGGGCAACGACGGCATGGAACAAACGTTTGTTATCTACCCATTCCAGCGGGTCCGACTGCCACTCCCCGGACTCCCCAAGTCCGTATGTACTGTCCTCATGTACACGGGGCTGCATTTACGTTGTATTTACATATTTTTACGCGATTTTACATGTAATGTACAAAATATGAAAACTATTTTTATGCGTAAAAACGTAAATACGTTCAGTTTAACAGCGTAGAAAACAAGCTTGGAGAGGAACATCCGCAAGGCGTCCGCAACGTTTCCCCGCTTGGAAAAGGGAGGGAAGTATGGCACACGACGCCCTCTCAAAGATAGTGGTTGTGATCACAACAGAAATTGCTCGTATCAGCAGATTCGCCTATGTCCATCATGCGTGCCCAGCGGGAGGAGAATCCCCAAGGCGGCTGTTTTTTAACCACCTTGCCCCCGGGAGAAATTGAGAACAAAAAATGACACACAACTCCCTGGCGCCCACAAGCCCGAGCAACTGCCGCCGGCGGCCACCAGCGAGGCCAAGGCTCACCCGGACCAACCTCAGCGCGAGTCAACTGAGGCCCGCGGGCGCCGCGGCGCGCCTTTCTGCCCATTCCAACAGGAGAGGACGACGCGGCTGTCTTCTGCCCGATCGACCCAATCCTTTGCGATGAATTGGGCGCCAGCCCTCCCCCTTGGCCCAGTGGCAATTTTCGCGCCCGAGCGGCATTGCAGGCGATTGCGAGGCAAGAAGGCGGCAGAGGCGCCGGCCGGCGCAGATAGGCGCGGCAGTGTGCGTGTGCTTGATCCCATTGGGCGCTCCGACCAGCATGTCGCACGTCGACATGCCACATGTCAAGCCGCATGTCAACGAACTTTGGGGCTTTACATGGCCTTGCACTCTTTTGCCACGTGGCGAAAGGCTCGCGTGTCTTGTGTTAGGACGGGGCTGGCACCAGGGCACTGAAATGTGGTGTTGTATGTTGGAATCAAAGAAAGAAAGGCCGTGTCAGCACTGCCCGATCGAAGTTCAATCGAGTGAGGCGTCGTTGGTGTGGGCAAGATTTGTTGCAAAGAGACAAAGAAACAGGTCATACACAGAGTACCCCGTCCTAAGCGAGGGCACTCCAGGCTCTTTCCATTGTGTAGAAACATAATATAGAGTCTGGATGCGAAATGATGAGGGCACAACAACAAACATGCACTCAGGGGCCCAGTATGAAACACGTTGGCGCGGGTGAAAGGGCATCAATGCCTGTTGGCCGATTCACAACCACGGCAGGAGGAAAAGAGACCAAGAGCGGTGGTGCTGACCTGGATGCCAGCCGCTGTGGCAACTGAGTTCTGTTTGGGCACTGGTTGCACAATTTGGGCATTCCAATGTGGCAGGTGAGGAAGGCCATTTTGGTAAAGCTGGGTGTGCGTTGGATTCAGAGGCCCGATCGTCCTCTACCTCAGTGCCGGCTTCAGGAGTCTGCAAGATTCTCGATGGTCTCAGGGCTATGCACAATTGTGGAGCGACGAGCCTTGGGACAGAAAACTGACGTGGCCACCCTGCATCTATCATTGTAGCCCCAAATCCAATACTGTTGTGCAGGTTGTCAGTGCTTTTGACGCAAACTTCTGCCCACATGCATTTTGGATAAAGATACCTATCACCTTTGCCCACTGCAGAATGCCTTTGCTGTTGTCCTCAAACTGACCAGCTGCCCTGACGATCTGTCAAGCCCCATATGTGTGTTCCTCAAAACACACATGCACGGACGCCAAGCTGACATTGACATCTTGAATCTCCATTTCATACGCAAATCAATGAATGGAATTACGCGGAACTTGTGGTGCTACTGACAACAGAAAGATGCAATTCTTTGCACTTCTTTGTTCATCAACAACAGCTGCTGTCCCCAAGGACGATCCCCGCTAGCAGATCCAGGTCGTCTGCTCTTCAGCAATCAGGCATAGACTACAGGTGCGTTGGTGGCCCAGCAGGCATCAACCTTTCAGCAAAATGTAGTGGCACGACACACAAGGCAGCTGTGTCCAACACCTGAGCGAATGCATCTGCAAAATGTGGATTCACCATCGGTGTGGTCCTATCATTGACTTGTACTCTCAAGCCTGCCAAGCAAAGCCGTTGACTTGTTTCAGAGCTGCAGGGCGATGGCCACAGTGGGCGAACTGACAGATGCAACACCATTTGTTACCGAATTCCTGACTCAAGATGATGGGAATTTTAATGCAGAAAACCATTTGAATGGGCAACGGAGTGCGCAGTACCATCAAGTAATTAAGCATTCGGTCAATGATTCCTCATTACATGCCATACCATCAAGTACTTTTTCGCTGGTCTCTATGTGATTCCTCTCTCTGCTTTATGCTTCGCTGATTCCATGTGTCTGATGTTTGAGTCGAGCTTTACTGAAGACTAGCTGGCCCTGACAGCCCAAGAGATGCAGCTGTCTGTCCCAGCAACAACCAAACTCTGTCATCCCAAGGTGACCCAAGCTTCTCTTCTTGAGATAAGCCATTCATTTTGAATAACATCAACCCGCCGCCTTCACACGCCGCCTTTGGCTTTTGTGCAAGGTGGCACACAAGAGCCACAGCTCTTCTTCTAGGAGGGGAACAGCACCTGGAATATTAAGTGCATTTTCTGGAGTAATAGCACACAGTTTGAAAGAAAAATAAACAGATGTGTAACAGCATTCTGGAATGGAAAAAGAGTGCAAGGCCAAAGAAATGGGGCCATGGCTGTGGGGATTGGAGCCACAGCATTCTGGAATGAGCACTGTTGCATTAATCGACACTGTGCCAACGATCATACATAGGCCTCAGGACTCAATCTCGTTTGCATGTACATCGCAATGAACTGGGGCCCTCAAGGCTATCGCTGTGCTACATCAACATGCCAATGTACAGGTGTAATGCACTGGATGTGCTGTGTGCCCGTCCAGCCACCTGGGCTCCAGACCCATGCCACCACTCTAATATAGGAGCACCTCTACTTTCAAAGCTCCAACCTCTTGGTCTTGAGGACTACTACCAGTTTACATGCACAACCTCCACGACAGCTGGGAACCGAAGCAGCACAGAGAATGCTACTGTGCCGTGCATCTCAACAGATGAGCTTGAAAAGAAAACCCAAGAATGCAAGCGCCCATCAGTCTGGCCCCCTGTTCTGGCCTGCAAGCCCCTCACAGTCTAGTCAACTGTGGTGACTAAGCAAGAAGCGCATTCCGCACCCCACTGTGCAATGCAGTGGAGCCAACACCAAGGCATCATTGCCTTAACACCATCACATCATGGCCAACATCAACACCTTGGTACCTGCCCTGCCCAAGATGGGCCAATAGCAGCACTGCCGATGCTTTCTTCTGCGATCCCAAGGCCTTGCAGGCGAAGATGTTCTGATGAAAAGCAATACACTGCTGATGCTGCTTTCCTTAAAGCACGATTCGAACAAATTTCAGCGCCCAAACTTTCCAGGTCCCAACCAACGTCTTGGCATCCACCCAGAACAGCATGGCCACTGCCGATGCTTTTGCCCTCTGACTCTGATACACTGTGCTTGAGATCAACAATGCTGCCGATGTCACCTTCCCCTAAGTGCGACTCCAGCCACTCTTGGCATTCGCCTGTTCCATCTTCCAAACAATGTCCATCGCCACTTGTCAACGGCCCTTCTGGCATGCATTTTTGCAGCTGTGCCACACATGTCTTTACATACCGTGGTGGTGAAAAAACACAGTTTTGTCAATACACCACCTGTATGCAATCTTCTTGTTGTTTTTCAACATCCAGACCGCCAAGCCAGTCGCTACCACTTCAACAGCCAAGCACCATATCCCTTGGCAAAGGGCGTGGCCATGAAGAGCCCCCAGTGCAGCTACCAACTAGCTGCCCAGCGAGCCAAAAGTGCGCTCCAGATTAAAAGCAGTTATTGAGGTCTAGGGGCCACAGGGCGATCGCAAAAACAGCCTTCCTTGTTGAGGTTAGATGTCAGGTATTCCAAACACTTGGCACATAACAGCCTTCCCCATTGGTGTATAATAGCCTTCCCCGTTTGGGTTAGATCTTCATGGATTCAGGCGCCCCTGCCCGCGTATCCCCTCATCAAACCTGTCAGGGTTACATCGTCAGGTGTTCCAACCCTTGGAGTATAACAACCTTCTCCATTGTTGGTGTATAAATAGGCTTCTCCCTTTGGGTTGGTTCTTCACTGATTTTCAACCCACAAATCGGCACATTCAAGTGCTCCTGCACGCGTACCTCCTCATCAGCTGCCATGGGACGTTGGGGTTGAGAAAAACGAACAGCAGCACTGGAGAGAGCCACGGGATCGACCTCATCTGCCACTCGTTAACCTCAGCAATCCGCTTCCTGGCGTCGAATAATTCAACCCTCGGGCTGACCTCCATTGACCAGGCCAAATGTCACAGCGCTGCCATTAGGCAAAGGTACATGAACATTGCCACCTGTCTGCAGTCCGCGCTGGGCTCCTCCAGCCCCACTTCCCTCCGATCCGCCTCTTCCCCGCATGCATTGCACGAATTCAACTCCGCACGACAGATTTTCGCCATGTCGTTGAATGGGAACAGGAGAGTGGCCTTGAGGGCCAGGAGCGGCATCTGCAGCCGCACCACGAGTGGCCCAGCGGCGCTGGGCAGCAAAACTGCCAGGCAGAGCAGCTAGGCCAGCCGTCCGCCCCCAAGCGTGGCCCCGCACGGCTCCATCCTGATCTCCGTTCTCCTTGCCAAGACCCTCAGGCAGACCAGGCTGTTGAACGACCAGCACATTATCAAGTAGGGCCAACACTCCCTGGGCATCGAGTACCTCAGCCAGGAGCTGGCCATCAGGCGCTTGAGCCTCCGGCCCCCCCCCTCAGCTACACGTAGATCGCCTCAGTGCCACATGCCACCGCCAGTCGAGCCCACACGTACCGATCGTCGCGATTCTTGAAGGACTCCACTGCGAGGCCGGTTTGCAGCAGCAGCAGCACGGGCAGGGTCTGCCAGTGCTTGAGCGCCTTGTCCAGTTCGAATTCTTGCTCCAGCTGATCGTCGCGGAGCTCCAGGCCCGCGATTTGCCACGGGGACAGGGGCATGGGGGCGGGGGTCCAAGGAGGGACGTGGGTGGTTGGGTGGGTGGGTGCTGGGGGTGGGGAGTGGAGAAGCGAGCAATGTGTCCATCGCAATAAGCCACCTGCATTTGTTAACATTGGACAGGTTGAATGGTTGGAATAATTAAGTGAAGACGTTCGTCAATGACTATTTACTATGCAATTGAATGTTAATTATAAGGTGTGTAATCTTCTGTTGTTCAATGACCTATTTTTCGTTGAATCTGTGGCCGGGGTTGAGTCGCTATGAAACGGCGAGCCGCGTTTGCCAACATTGGACGAGTTGAAGCTGAATGATTGGAATAACTGGAATAATTTAACGTTCGTAAGTAACCATTAATTGTGCAGTTGAACGTTGATTTAAAAGTGAGCAGATGTTTATTCTTGAATGGCTTAGTTTCCGTTGAAATTGTGGCAGCGGGGGCCGGGGGTTCAATCCAGGGGAGCAACCGGTGCTTGGAAACATTGGACCAGTTGAATGAACTGATACAACATAGCAATGGCGAATAAATTAGGTTACAGTATGCAACCAGGATTCGCTTCCTTTCAGTCATCCTCAATCATTGCTGTCAATCCTCCTCAACCAATCCTTTCAATCATTCGTCAAAATCATCCCTGCCAATCATCCTTCTCAATCATTCCTCTCAAGCACCCATATCCCCAGCCACAGCTCCCCCTTGACCTCAAGCATCCTTCGAATCAACCCACTAAACCATTCTTCTCGTTCACCGCAGGCCGGGATTCCCAGTCTACCTTTTAGGAAGCAGTGGTGCAGTCAACTAGCATGGAGTTGTGAGCTGTGCACCACTCCAAGAGAAGCTGAGGAGTCCTCCCCAGTCACCCACCAAACATTCGCCCCCAGCAAACATCCCATCATCAGCCATTATGACCACTGCCACTCCCACCTGCCAGTGGTTTCCTCTCAGCACTCACATCACCAGCTTCAGCACACAGCCCATGGCCACTACCGCTCCCACTTGCCATGAATCGCCCCTGAGCAATTGCACCCCCAGCTGCAGAAGACAGGCCCCCTGTGCTGCCGCTCCCACTTCCAGGAGCTAACTCCCGTATGCTCAAGTCCTCTATCGATGGCCATGTTGCTGTTGAAATCGCTAAACCTTGCCCACTCCCTTGTGTAATGTACGTGGCAGGCAGCAGACGCCTCAGAGTCTTGTCGAGGCCATGCTTGATCTCCAACAGCTCACACCTCCACTCCTCACTTTTGAGGGTATCAGGCATGCGAACTTCATGTGTGCCTCGCCTGCCCTTCCTACGTAGCGCTTCCACCACCACATCGGCCATCTGTCCACAGTGGCTGACAATCTCCTGCCAGTTGTCGTTGGCCCTGTCCCCGTTGATGAGAGCGCGCTTTACTGCAGCCTTGTACGGGTGGCGCAAATCCTCGATGGCCACACGGAGCGTCGCCTGCTCCCCGTGGACACAGCGGTTGGCCACAAATGCGCCAGCAATATACTTCCAGATCATGTCCTTGAGATCAAGGATGTGAGTTCCAAGCAGTGCTTCCACAAAATCGTGCAGCTCGATGGTTGAGCATGCCATAAACGTGACATCCTCCCAACGCAGGTGCCCATTTCGCCTCAGGCTGGAGCGTTTTGGTGGCAGTTTCGCAAACACTTGGTCAAAATCTTCCTGTTCGAACCATGTCAACTCTCCCGTTGGAAACCATTCCTGCAGCAGCAGGCCGGGGGTCTTCAAATGCCCAAATGCTGGCCGGCGCAACTCAGATGAAGATACATCTCCCTCGCAGGGCCCCGCGAGCAGGTTTACCCAATCCAACTTGTCGGGGGCAAATCCCTGCACCACCACCACGCCAACATGGGCCACTAGCCCGAGCTGCAGCACATGCGCCAGCTTCCCTCGCCTCTCATTCGGACACGCTTGACCCATCAGGTTTTCGTACAGCCATAAACCCCGAGTCAAGCCGTTCGCATCCGCCTTTCGGCCCATGAATCTAACCCAGAAGTCGGTCAGCGGGGTCAAACTCCAGTTCCAAGAGCATCCCGAGCATTTTGACCATCTTTGCTCCATGGTTGACCGCTTCTGCTCCTTGATTGACAGCCCACTGGACACCAAGATGCGCAACTGATACCTGACTATGTCCAAGGCCAGCTCGCAGCGCCGCCCATCATAAAATGGCGCAAGCCCTTGGCCGGTAAACAGCTTCGCACATACGGGTTCCCTCAAAATGATGCCTTGCACGAGCTCTTTCCTGGCCCTGAGCATCCGCCCCCATTGCAGCCATGCAGCGTTCAAGCTCACGCCACAGACCCCCTGACAAGGTTCCCAGCTGTCGAAGAATTGGCTCGAAATTCCTGGGTTCCAACACACCTTTTCCTTCACCTTTTCCTCCCCTTGACCTGGGCACCCATCACCAAAATATGGACTCGAATTTCCTGGGCTCCGATACCCATTTTCCTTATCCCTTTCCGCATCACAACCCAGACTCGGCATGCCGCTCAGCGCCCTGCCGAGGTCAGTGCTGGCAGACAGCGCCCACCACTGCCGCAGCAGCTTGGCAATCGGCCAACTGGCCGCGATCAGCACCACAGATGCCGCCATTGCCTCCTTCCAATCTTCGGCGAAAAACTGAACCAGAGCGTAGGCGCTCAGCTGGTAGACCGCCACGCAGCACACGCCGATCGCCAGCGCCGTCTGCCGTCGAAATCCATGGATGCACGACCACCGCTGGTCAACGTGGTCGACTGCGGCGTTGACCGCCCATGGGAGGAATGCGAAGATGTACGAGGCCGCCACGAACCAGCCTGCGTCGGCCAGGCGACCCCCGCCGTCTTCCTCCGCGGAGTCCATCGGGGATTTGGGCGGGAGGCCGTCGACCGAGTCAACGAGGAGCGTTGACGGGGCCGAGAATTGTGGCAGTTGACCGGGTCAACGAGTGGCGTTGACTGGGCCGAGAAAAGGGGGCGATGGTCGGGACAGTCGGTGAGTGAGATTCACGGCGGCGGGGTGTGTGTGTTAGAAAGGATGGACGCGTCTTTGCGGGAGGGACAGCTTTCCGCAGAGAGGCGGTCGGCGAGCGAAAACAACAAAGACAGCAACATGAGCAGCGGCAGATACAAAAGCAAAAGCACCAGGTTGTAGGATCGGACAAAGGGTTGTAGGATCGCAAAGGGCGAAAAAAGGCAACTGGGGTTGTACCGCTCGGCGCTCAACGGGACCCGACGGCCTACGCGGAGATCCCGGCCCCGCAGTAGCGGTCCCAGGGGGACGCACGGCTCCAGATCGAGGCAAGGGCGGCATGAAAAATGTGCGCGACAAGGCACCCAGGCGGGCGCGCAACGCCGGAGGGTCAGCAGGCAGCGGCCAGCGGTCAAGGGCCAGCGGTCAAGAGTCAGAGGCCAACGGTCAGGAAGGGAAGGCGTTGGTGGGCGGCCGACGCTCGCTGCGCCAAAGGGCGCACACGTGGTGGGGGGGCCAGCAGCGCCGTACCTCCGAGGTTTTTTTGGGTGCGCGTGTTTTTTATTTCTGTTGTCATCAGCAGTGCGCAACCCCGAAACCACCTAAGTACTGAATATACAATCTCACAGCGAGGGGTTGGCTGTGGTGCCGGACAACCCGTGCACGACTATGACCGGGCATGCAAAATTCAGGGCGTGCACTACTTGTGGGTTGCCGTTGCAGTCGCACCCTGTGACCTTCTTGTAATGACTCACACCTCTTGCAACGGCGCAGAACTCTCGTCACACCCCCCTTGTAAAGCCACCACCTTGCACCCGGCTGCCCTGTTTTCTCACACCCTCTTACCATGCTCCCAGTGCAATGCGCATCCGGGCCGGGGAGGTGTAGCGCGCCAATCCCGTGCTGTACTGTAGCAAGGCCACCGAATCCGGCGAAATCCTGCCAGTACTTTATTTCCGTTCTTCCGTTTTGCGACAAGCCGCGCTCGTCATCCAGCCCCTGCTTTGTCCCCGGTCTCTTGTGAACCACCAAAGCCATGTCGTAATCCCGCCAGTACTTTATTCCAGTCCTGCCCTGATGTGACAAGTGGCCGCCCGCAACCCGGCTGCGGATTTGACAGGCCGCGGCCCCCGCTGCCTTCACTGAAGCTGTATTGCGCATGCGACCCACCAACAGAAGCCCCCAACCCCCGCAGCCCGCCTATAAGAGTCAACCAGGTCAAAGTGCGGTCAATAGGGTCAACGTTCGGCAACAAAGTTAGCAGACAAGAAACAAGCGACAGTCCGGGGCGCGCCCAGCCCCAAGTGAACCGCCTCCACTCTCGCCGCCCGTGGACCTTTCCCGTGTCGGGGCCCGTTGACGCAGCGTTGACCAGCCGTCGACCAAAAGCTCAGGAACCATAGCGGCGGCTCGCGGTGCGGGGGGGATTGCGATGGGGTCGGCGAGCGACATGGGATCGCGGCGGGTGATGGAGGACGCCGGCGCGATCGTCCGCGACCTCATGGACTTACCGCTGGCTTCCCGTCCGGGTCGATGGATAGTCCCCGATGCCTTGACCCCGTCGTTGGCCCCGCTGTTGGACGATGCCAGATTCGGGCAGGGGCGATCGGAGTTCGCATCCGCGCCAGGATCTGATCGCGGTGCGGGAAGTGGGGATGCTGGATCGACAGGATCGACAGGATCGACAAGGTCGACATCTTCAAGGGTTGAAAAGTTCGCGTGCCATTTCGTGGGTGTCTTCGATGGCCACGGGGGGCCGGAGGTGGCGAGGCAGGCGGCCGCCAGCCTGCCCCTGCACGTGAGGAGGGCGTTTGAACAGGTAGCTTTCGCCGCCTGAAAGGGGTTGGCCGCACTCAGCGAGCAGTTTTCCCAACGCGCTCGCAACGGCGATACCGCCAGAAGGTGACTGATCGCTTCTGGTACCTTCCTTGTCGCGGTCCGAACCTGACGAATGGTTGACGGGGTTCCGTCGGGAGTACAGTAGGGGTCCCCATACAGCGCCCCCCAACAGCGCCACCGGCCCCTAGGACGCCCTGTTTGGCTTGTCGCGATTTTTGTAGTACTTTACTACGCAGCTTCGCTGCGCAGTGGGACCTCAAACTAGTATTGTGGACACCCAAGAGAGGCGTCCAGTGCCGACATTTCTGCGAACTAGGCATATCGCAGATGGGCAGACGGTATGGGCCAGCGGCGGTGGGCGGCGTCTGCTGCTGGGCTGCTGACCGGCGTTGACCATGGAATGGGCACTTGCGGCACTACACAGATTCGTCTTAACCGGCGTGTGTGGGTGGTGCAAGGTGGGCAAGGTGGTGTTTTGCGGCATCGCCTCACGGTGGGGGCCTGGGCGGCGGCCCACAATTTGCTTGGATGGTGGCCGCTGCGCCTCAGCTGTTGAGTTAACGTTGGGGGAGTGCTGGATAACGCAGGGGTACTCTATACGTAACGCCAACCGCATCACAGATATTTGCAGAAATGCCCAACGCGGGGGGGGCATTATCCCCCATTCTCTACTGTATGGCGCGCCCATGCCCAGTTGGGTGCAATCTGCCTTCACAATGCGACCAATGCCGTGCAAGTCCATGTGATGATTTGTTACAGGCACTGTGTAACATCAATGCAAGCCCCAAACACGGTGTTCCACTACTGCAGCACGATGGCACATGGTGCACATGCACGATAGGTCAATTTGGCATCTCAACAGGCCACAACACGGCTAATGGGGTTATTTTGCGTCTTCTGATGACGGGGAGTGTTATCTTATGACTAAACTACATTTAAATGCATTAAACAAATGAAGCTATAGGTGCGCTATATTAGGTACCCCCTATTGTACTCAATCCAAATCGCATGAATGCAAGTGTAGATAAGTACAGTAACGACTACTATGCTCACTGTAGCTTTTAGTGCCTTCCTTGTCAGAGCTCTGAGCCCGACGAGTTCTGGAGGAGTCTCTGTGTGAAATGTTTGGTTCGAGTCACGTAAGTATATGTACAGTGATCAGTACTGCACTTACTGGTACGATTCGTATAAGCATCGATAAGCATAAGCATTGAAACACAAGCTTTTCTGCCATTCAGCTTGATCCCAACGCATTCTGCTGCATTCCCTTCCTGCAGCGGATGCCCGAACTTGGGCATCAGAGAGTTCAAACGGCGCGGCTGCTCTTCGGCAACAGTTGGAGACAGATTGGCGTGTTTGCGGCTGCAATATCCAAATATTTGTGTGTGCCTGCATGCATGATCCCAGTGCACTCTGTGTTTGATTTTCCTACAGCGGCTGTCCAAACGGCGTGGCGGCTTATTGGCGCCGGTTTCTGAAGAGTCGGTGGCTCTTGGGCTGGAGGCGGTGGCGGACATAGTGCGACTGGCGTTTCAAACGATGGACGAGGAGCTGTTGGGGAAGGAAGAGTGCAAGAGGTCCGCGGCGGAATGCGTGGGGTCAACGGCGGTCGTCGCTCTAATCAGCAGGTCAATGTTGTGCGTGGCCAACTGCGGGGACTCGAGGGCTGTGCTGTCGAGGGGCGGGGTTTCGTACAGGCTCACGCGGGACCACAAACCGGACTTAGAGGATGAGCAGGTTGGAACTTTTGTTTTGTGAGATTATGCAACATAGGTGTGCTCGTATTGTGCATGGAAATTCACACGGTGTGGCGCAATGATGATGTTGTATGAAATGGTTGTTGCTTAGAGCGCGTCTCGGCTGTATCAATTGGGGAATGAAGATGTTGGGGACAATCACTAATGACAGCTCACAGGGTCTTCCATTATCATGCCCCTCAATCGCGACCCCAAACTCACTCGATGTGTAAATTGTGACTTTTGAATTTCGCAGACTTGCTGTCAATTAACTCCTACAATTATGAAACTTGACTTTTATTCAATTATCCCCCCTTTAAACATTCCGAAGCAATGCGGAAATTGATATCTCTTAAATTCCCATGTAGATGCCACGGGCGTGAGGGAGCTGATGAGCAACAACGAGCGAACTAGCAGATCGCTTTTCAGCTGCAAACTGAACCAATGCGTTGTGCATGAAGTCAACACGAATTATGCAAGAAAGCGCCTCTTGTCGTAGTGCACAGCTCAGGAATGATGCTCATCTGTCCATAGGTAAACGAGTGATTCAAATGAGTTGAAGTGTGTGTCAGATGTAAGGTTATGTGTGCCCAGCTGTGCGGATGACGGTTTAGGGATAGTCCAAATTTTGTAGTCTGGCAAATGCATACATTCCACTGCATTGAGTGTGTTAATTAGTACAATCGCCGCAACTATATTTTTCACATATTGGTGCCAAAATTGTCGCATATTTGCACATCTCCTTAATTATATTTTAGACGACTCATAGCTTCGTCTACAAACCTACTACGTAACGAGTGTCCAGTGCACCTTTGTTGCGAAATTTTCCAAATGAATCTCGTCTCATTTCGAATTTTCGCTGACGTGTTTCCTCAGCTGAGCTCATCCTCTGCTGTGGTGCCGCACACCAACCGAACGCGGAGGGACCTACCCTGACCGCCAAGGTGGGCTAGGTGGCACGCAGGTGCGGCCCTTGGCTGTGCATTGCCTCGGAAATTTAGTGGTGCGCATCTGGAAGCAATGAAACGCTCCATATGATATACTCTGCGCCGGCAAATGCACGCTGCAGGGCAATGTCTAGGTTTGCGCCATGTAATAATATTCATTACAGCAATAGTTCATTACTGGGCCAAAAAATGTTCCGAGTTGCCTGTAAGGGGAATGGCTTCGTCCCCCCCTTACCTCGTGGGCATGACGCATTGGTATTCGCTTAGCTGCATACTCAGTCTGATTATTGCAACTTTGCCACAATTAGGACGTTGCGAACATGCCTGACACATGGTAATTGCTGTATATTGGCTCAGTTGAAGCATTGCTCTCATTGCTCTCAAAACTTTCTGGCATGGTAGCAGAGCCTAATTGTGTGCAAACCCATGTGTAATGGCCATTTTTAAGCCAGAAATTCGACATAATTTAATTTTTGTATGTCGAAGTACAGCAGAATGCTTAGCTTGTACCACATTTGCCTAAAAGGCATATATATTAATTGTAAGGCATACTTACATTTCGTATAGAAAAGAACTATTGCCCTCTTACCACGGCTGCGTCAAATTGCCCCGACTGCTCATTGAGCGCCGCTGACCGGCGCGACCGGTATGCAGCCGATGGGGGCCAGTTGCATATATTTAATACAAATTAAACATCTCTGAATAATATTTAAATGCATAACTATAGCATGTGCATGAACTGCCACACGGCTAATCGTATTGCGTTGTAGCATTGACAGCTTCGTCGCCTTTCTCGTCTCAACTTTCTCGTCTTCATTCAGGAGAGGATACGGAGCTGCGGAGGGGAGGTCCTGGACTTCAACGGTCCGCGCGTCATGGGTCAGTTGGCCATGTCGCGTGCCCTCGGCGACCGCCGCCTCAAAGACAAGGGTGTGATTGCGGATCCCGAGGTGAGTCGAAGAATGTCGCTTTGAGCTGACCACACGTGCTGTGTTATTGAACGTGATGTTTCAAGTGAAGCCGTGAAGATTTGCCAAGTTTCGAGAGGTAAATTATCAATGTCAATGACGAAAAGCGGGGGCGCTTTTTCTGGCATTGGCGATTCGATTGGAGGCATTTTGAATTGAATTGCTTGGGGTAGGACAAATGATTACCTGCTTGGCTGTTTGACTTTTTTTGTCACATCATGTGTTGCAACGATTTGCAAGCCACGCTAGCCTCGCATTCGGAGTTCTATGTGTTTTGCACATTCTGCATTATTTCATATTCAATGAGTTAATTTAATATAATGAACTTAATATAATCTAATGTACAAATCATGTTCAGGACACAATACGCAGCGTTTTCAAATACCAAATCCGATTTTACAAGAGACGGCAAAACTAATGGCATTCACCTCTGATTCACTCAGGTCACCGTCATCGGCCGCCACCCGCGGGACGAGTTTCTGGTGCTGGCCAGCGACGGCCTGTGGGAAGTGATGTCGGACGAAGAGGCCAGTACATTGGCCCGCAGGTGCCTCAAGCGGTCAAAAGAGCGGGAAACAGATGCAGAAACGGCGACGAGGGCGACGGCACGTGTCCTAATTAGGACAGCTCTGGACAAGGGGTGCAGGGACAACATCACCGTAACTATCATTGACTTGAGCTGAGGCAGGTGGCCCTCGGATCTGACCCAACACGGCTCGATCTGATTTGACCAGGCCCTGTTCTGTTCGATTTCAAAGTCGATTGATTTGATTGATTTGATTTGATTTGATGCGATGGAATATCGGTCGAAGGTAGATATGGGAATCAAGGTTGATGTTGTGGGCGTTTTGGGGAACGACAAATTGTACATATAAGGTGCATCTATAGATATGTATACAGCAGGATACATAGATGAGAAAAGAAAAGAATATGCTTCTTTGCATGCTCAGTGCACAGCCAGATTGGAGCTTTGGGATTGACGGGACTGGATAAGCGTGAATGCAGTTGAGCTTCTTAGTGTATTATTTTTGGGCGTTGATGGGAATATGCAAATGAAGTCGTGTGACACTCAGTTCGTTTATTTCATCCGTTACCACCTGACCGGTCTCCTGAACCCACCCGCTCATGTTCCCCACACGATAAAACATTTGCAAACGTATAGGAAGGTGTCCATCACCATCTGCTCACATACCCGATGTCCCCATACTTAACAGTTTGCCCTTTCGTTTCTCACATACTTCATGCCATCTTTCTCCCGCTACTCAGCCCTGAGTCAACCTCCTAATCCAGTACTTCCTTTCAAACATTCCCTATGTCTCCCTTCACTCAACCGAACTCCACTTTCTAGGGTGGGAAGGCCGGGCGCGAAACAAGATAGGAGGGGGACTAAGGGGGGAGTCTAAGTAGCCTCCCTTCGCTCAGACCGGCCAAAGCCCGCCAAAGTCCAATGGCCCCAAACTGACGGGCCTTTAAGACTACGTATTTTGACTGACCCAAGGTACTGAGGGTGCCAGAAACCCGTTTGAATTCAACTGCGTCTGATTTGATTCATCAGCGCAGCCCACTCAACGCCGTCCTTAGTGGAACATATTGACGAGATAGTCAATCTTGTTTATTTGATTTACCTACATGTATTTAATTCAGTTGCATTGCACAGCCAACGTTACTGATGTTCGTTTGACGGGAGCGGAAATTAATTATTTATGGCTAGTAATATAGGTGGCAAGCAAATTGTTGCAAAATTTTGGTGGGGATATGGCATGATTTCTTAACCAGACTTGGGCAGATTACGCGCTGGAAAGTGCTGATTAGAATGGTGTGGGAATTGCTCGCATTGGCAAGTGAGAAAAGGTATTTGTGTTTTCGGACATCTGCCTTTGGCATCGCTTTCTTACTGTGTTCCACACATGTCCATACAGTTTCTGGTAGCGCTTTGAGCAACGGCATCTGCGTGATTCCTGGTAACAGCCACCGTTTCTCTGTGCGGATTACTTTCGGTTAAAGTGGATGGTGAATACCCACCAAGAACGCGCTTTTCAATGCGAGAACGCCATTTTTGTATGAACGCAAAATCAAATAGAATGAAGTGGACTATTTTCGAGAATGGTTCACACCAAGCAGGTGTTTGCAGCACTTGGCCGACACCTCAAGGTAGCCAGGACAGCCTTTCCACACATGTACGCTAACTTGAGCCAGTGAGCCGAAACAAGCTTCCTGCATCCTAAGGTCCTGTGCCTTGTGGTAGCTCAACTGCGTGGAGGCAACGCGTTAGCAAGTGCTGCAAACCTTCCAGTGTCAACTCTGGCAACTCCTGGCAGAAAATACTGAAAAGACAGTTTTGACAAGAGCATCCTGGCCGAAACCGTCCATACCCAAGTGGCATCAGAGTCCATCAACATATGGATGGCAGCTGGAAAGGTCCCAAAGTTTAGGAGTGGCCCACTTCTTGACTTTGGGGCTGCATGGGATTGGAATGGGATAGGAGTGGGCTGGGTGGGCTGGGGCAGGGATGTCCGACCTAGGTAGCACAGGCTGGAAGGAAGGGGGCTGAGGTGTGGACATCGCAGTGTTTCAGTCGTTTCGAGATCATTTCGTCTGCAGGGCTGTGACCTGCTCTGAGGAGGAAAGCATTGCTGGTGGCCATGGAATTATTTATTGTTGGCTTCTCTGCTGCGATGTGAGCAGCTGAAGGAAGCCAACCTTGATGGCACTGGGGGTGAGCTTGAGTGGTCCTGGAGCATTTCGGACTCTTGTCTCTTCTGAATGCGTGCATTTTAGAAAAACAGGGGAAGTTTTTTTCGCCTAACATTTTGCACAGTGGCTTCTAAGTGTCCATCGACCTTGGCTCTAGGATGCTGCACAAATAACATATTGTTGCTGCAGGTTTTCGATCCAGCAGACGTTGGCAAAGCAAGAAATTGTTGGTAGTTTGAGAACTGGTCAACTCTGGATACCTTGTATTCAAGACGTAACAATATCCAAACTCACACCATACAATTCAACATATCTACAGTGCAGCCTGGTTGTTGGCAAATGCAAGCAGCTAAACACAGTGCACACTGAGTGGGCATATCTGATTGCTTTAACTGCACTGCAGCCATACATGTACGCCTTTCTGCGACTTAAACTGCAGGTAATGCTACAAAGAATTGTTAAATAATGGTGCTTGAAGATGAGGCAAAAGAACAGAATGTAAAACAATATACGCCCTGCAATCCCCAAAAGCGCGTGAGTTATTCATGGCCTAATCAAATGCACAAAACTTGCCCTGCAAAGAGTAGCATGCACCCTGGCAGTGCCATTCTCCTCAGATTGTGGACATTTCACTGCCACGGGCGGTCACTTTGGCTTGGGCGCCCTGTCCCGCGCCTCTCCACCTCCTGCCTCAACCTGACCTCGTCCACCTGAGCCTGGCCCCTCGTCCACTGGGGTGCTCAAACGGCTCTGTCAGGGCCAGCCCCCGTTGCATGGCTACTCTCGATGCTATTCCCATTTCCGATCATACCACGCTCACCACCCTCACTCGCCTTGACCTTAGACTGCCACTTCCCCTGGTGCTTAAAAAAGCGATCCCCACTATTGACATGCCATACCCGATCACCTGGCCCCTAAAGAGCCTATCTCCCACCCCATCCCCAAAACCATCACTGTCGCATTCCTGGCTATCGAAGCCACCTTGAAGCTCAGCAAAGAAGCCCATCAGCTGCACCAAGAAGCTGATGCCATTGGTCGCCAGGTACAGCAGCGGCCGCGACGCCATGAGGCTAAACTCCCTTCCCCACAATCCATTCCAATCCCTCAAATGCGTTCCAACAGGGGCATCGCCGCTGGTCCCTTCCCCAAGAAACCAGCAGCTCTGCGATTTTGAGGATCTTGGCCCCCAAAGAATACCGCTCCCACGGCGATTAATCTGACCGACAGTCCCAGCTCCCATGACAGGATCTCGAGCCTGGCAGCCAGGATCACTAGCAGCGCGATCGCCGGCACCAACGACTCTGGCATCTGGACGAACGCCACGGGCAAGAAGGCGTAGGACAGGACGCCCATATACAACCGGCCCATTGCTCGCAGCCAGCAGCGCAATCTTTTTGATCACAAATTTCGCCACCCACACCGGCGGGAGAGCACACAGGTGGGAGAGCGCCAGCCCACCCGCGATGTAGGCCAGCCGGTTGAGGCCGGTCAGGATGACGGGAAATGCGAAGCCATCGTTTGGGCGGCCTTGTTGAGGAGGATCATCGCGTTCACGGCGGCCATCCAGGAGAGCGCGGCCGCCACACCGCACCCCAGACGGGCGTGGGTGACCCGTGGGGAGGGCGGGGGAATCTTGGGCTGGCGGTGTGGCCGGGGGGGCTTCGAACTCCGGGGGTGCCTTGGGGCCTATCTTTGGGACCGCCGCCGCCGCCTACCCCACCTCGACTGCCGCTGCCTCCTCCACCGCCTCGACCACCGGGGCCGCCAGGGGGCCTACCACCCCCGCCGCCGCCCCCGCCTTGACTGCCGACACTGGCGACACGGCCAGGGGTGCCTGAGGGAGTGCCATGATGACCTCGTACCGCGAAGGGCAGGTCTCCAGCCGGTGGCAAACCAGGACCCGGCACACGGTCGACCGGCGGCATACCAGGCCCGGTACCCCGCCACCTCCTCGGCCGCCTCCCCCACCAGGGGGTGCCTTTTGGCACGCCACCGCCTCGGTCGTTGGGGGAGGAGCTAAGGCCCTGTCCACGGTACACCCCTGGCGGCAGCCTACCCGGCCCCCGGTAGGCTACCGGCCGGTGACATACCGGGTCCCGGTACGCCGTCGCCCGGCGGCGAACCAGCGCCGGGTCGCACCCGGCGCCCCGCCCGCCTCCGCTGGGCCGCCTCGACGCCGGGTTGTGGACAGCTCTCGCCTACCCACACATGCAACCACCACTCCCCGCCGCCAAGGTCCTCACCCCACCAATCCATATTCACCAACCGATCTCGACCTCGCCTGCAGGTCCAGAGGCGCTGCGGGAGTGCGCCCGGAATATTGGGGTGAGCCACGGTGTCAAACACGGCCAAACATCCAAACACGGTGTGGAGACCTCCATGGGTTGTGGCATAAAGACAGGAACTCGCCAGCAAGAGAGGGAGTTGATCGCCCCTCGCCCTGCCGAACGGCTGCGTTGTGGGCCACAACAACCACAACTTGGGGGGAAAAGGGGCACGCAGGCCGTCCCAAAACTGTCGCGATGTGGCACCCGGATCGGCAGCCCCGTTCAAGTAACTTGAGGGTCGGCTAACTAATCCTCCAGTTGGCAGTTCGGCCATTTCAGCTCGGGCCTAAGCCATTTCCGTGGGGTGGGGGGCGCTGAATAGAACCCCCTTGTCCGGCCTCTTGGTCGTTGGGTTCGACCATCGGTCGCTTCGGCTGATGCATTGTGACAATCTGGGCTACCCGGTTTCAGCCTTTTCGGCAAGGCTGGGGAAGTCCAGCGCACCCACTCTCGTGTTTCGACCCGTTTGGCAGGGATGCTGCCCCACAGTTTGGGCTGCTTCGGCTCGAGATTCTACTGCGCCAGTTGAAGCTCGATGCCAAACCGCCGCTGCACCAACACGGCCATAACACTCGAACGCTCCCAACGCTCCCATTTTGGCCTTAGGGCTTCGTTGACTGGACGCCAACGCCGCCAACGGCACTGGAAGCAGAGGGACTGCAGCGCTCGATGGCTTGGCTTGATGTCGCACGTCACACTTTCGTCGTGGCCACCGTCGCCAAGAGAACAACAGGCCCGCCGTCGCAAAAAGGACCTTGTTTGGAAAAAGAACAATTCCGAAACAATTTCGGAAAAAGACAACAACAACCTCAAATGAGCAGGTCAAATGAAGCCCCTTTGAGGCCGGAGAAGGCTCACTGGGGAGAATCGCTCGTTGCAGGCACCCACTAAAGAGTAGGCAGCGGGTGCGGGGTGACGACCCCACCACGGCCTTTTGCAAAATCAGGAGCCTAAGCACCATCCCCGTTGGTCCGCCAAGTGCTAGATCCGCCCAGATGGTGGGAGTCGGCGAGGACGCTGGCCCTTTTTTCACTTCGATGGAACTCAGCAACGCGGACGAGCCCGGCCTCCCAGGCATTGTGGGGGTAATCGTCGCGGCTGTGCTTGTTCTGGCGTGTCTGCCCTTGGCGGTGGCGATGGGCGTCGTGCACTACCTTGGTGGCGGTTGGCTCACGGTTGGCGGCCTACAACGGACAACACAGATGTTGTTTGGTTTGTGGTTTATGTGCATTCTCGCAATGAGCGCCTATTTGGTGAGGATGGTATTCATGTGGGCTGGAAGGAACGCATGGGTACAATTTATTATCGCCATCGTTGCATTATGGCTGACGTTGTCCCAGATACTGAGGCGGCCGTGGCAGCTGGTATTTGGGGATTTGGGAGGGTTTCTGGCTTCCTTTCCCAACTTTGGGCTCTCGTTGCTGAGAGTCCACGAGCCGTCTGCACGCGGCGGCCTCTGCGCGACGCCGAGGTCGGCCTGGCAGGCCATGGGAATGGAGTTTGTCGACGAAAGGCTGGAGAGGGAATTCGTGCGGAGCATTGTGCTTGGCAACTTTAAGGGGTGGCTAGCGTCACTGCTCGTGCAGGCAGCCATCGCGGTCGTGGTGTTCTGGCAGCAACAGGACAGATCGATCTGGGTCAGAGTAGCACTGTCATGCGGTGGGGAGGCGCTCTACGTGGTGTGGTGTGGGATACCCTGGCTACGTACCTCAATGATCACTTGGATGCCTGGGGATTGGGTGCACACTTCCTGGGGGCGCCTTGCTTGGCTGCAGGTGGTCGCCATGATTATATTTGCAGTGAAAGTTCTATGCCAAGAAGTGCTCGGTGCTTCTGGTAAGTGGATTGCTTTGTTGGTTTTGTGTAGCATTGTTCTGCCTGATGCAGTCACACCCCTTCCCCTCAAATTGCAAATGCCACTTCTGGTTGCCAAGATTGTGTTATTTCTACCATACGGAAAATTCACAGGGCACTGCCATGCTGTTGCCAAAGACGTTTGGAGTCAGGACAGGGTTGGAGATGTTGTTTGGGAGGCATTGAATCGGTTGTCTTGGGTTCTACTGCATGGCTGCCATGTGGTCCACGAAAGTGAGCCCAGGCTGGAGGGACCACTGGCAAGGTGCCAGCATTTTTGCTGGTTCAGCTATTTGGCATTGCTGGCTCTTTTCCTGTTTTTGCTTTTGACAGCTGAACGCGCTATGCGGGAAGAATTTCTTGAGGAGAAAAAGATGCAATTGGGTGAGGTCTATGAAAAGCAGTGGAGCCTGACACAGGTGTTGATGTCGCTCTTTGTACTGATTTTCTTCCTCAACACTGTCCTGTGGCAGTTCCTTCTCAAGATACATGGGGCAAGTCCGGGCCTTGAATGCCCATGAGTTGCACATGGAAGATGGCCCACCCACCAGCAGCACATCCTCTGAGTGCAGCTGGGCCTCACTGCCCAATGTGGCAGTTTGGTTTGCATTTCTAGGTTTGTGTGGGCCAGTATGGCAGTTGAAATGCTGCTGGTCAGGAGAATAAACAAGGGTGTGTACCTGCAATGATTTGTGGCAAGCTGGTGGAAGAAGCGCAACTTACTGTACCAAGTGTCAAGGGGACCAAATACAGGTGTGATGTTGAAGTACTGCTGCTCAGCTGGCCAGGCATGCTGTCAACGAGTGGTGATGGCCATTGGGCCGGTGGCAGGAACAATGGGTGGTTATGATAAAACATCAACTTGGCTATATGGAAATGGTTCACCATCGGTGTTTGGCTTTGAATGGGGACACTGCAGATGGAATTGGTGCTAGTGGTCGTTAAGTAGAGGACTGATTGTGTTATGAGATGGTATTGGCTGGACCTGGCTGACAATGAAGTGCAATTGGGCAGGGCGGAATGACGTGTGATTGGGATTATTCTTAACAACTGTGAACAGCAAACCTTGCCATTCCCATCATCATCCTCCAGTGAAAAGGGTTGTTCACTGGCACGCTTCCTGGGAAGAAATCTCAGCAGTAGGTCATTCTGTTAGTAGCACATTCACATGTGCAGCTCTCTTTCTATTGGGTGCTGCCCATTATCCGCCAATGTTATCAGGATCCAATCCAGGGCCACAATACTTTGGGCCATTGCCAACTCATGAGTCAACAACTGATTGATGAAGTCAAAGTGTGAAAACCTAGGGCCTTTTTCTATGTAACATCAGCAGTGGACCCATCAGGGTCTCTAATGGGTGTGGCTGTGCAAAGAGTGTCCCCAGTGTATGGATTGGTGTCCACAGATGTATGAATCATACATCCGTGGACACCACATGCATCAGATGCATGCCCTGGATTGCGCATTGCACCTGATGTGATTCCTTCTTGAATGCAAACCAAAGTTTATGAGAAAGCCAGACCGGAGACGTATTCCAGATGCACATCTTTATTGTTTCAGGGTTCTATGCGCTCATCAACACAATCATGTCACAACAGTGATGTAGGGGAGGATGGATTTTTTTTGTTCAAGACTGTGTATGATTTGTTCTTGCCACACTGAAGGATGGCTTGCAAATTGTCCATGGAATGGAAGGATCAATCCTACACCTGATACTGATAGCCGATCCTCATCCTGGATGACCAAATTGTCTACGGTTCCATTTGCCAAAGCACGTTGTTGCAGACTCCGCGGTCTTAATAGCCCACGCACAGCGCACTCTTCCAGGCCAGCGAACCAGTTTGAGGACGGGATACCAAGCGACGGGCGGCCAAGAGGGACATTGGCCGCAAGTATGCCAACCTGCACTCATCATTTCTGTCGATCGAACTGCTACGTCCCAAATGAGCACATCCCCCCCAGCGGGCAAAGAGTCACACACCAAGGCACCCACTAGTGTGCGCACAGCGGGTGCGGCGTTCAAACCTCGCCACGGCCCTCGCAACCCCATGCGCACAAGCACGACCCGAGCAGGTCGCACAGGTGCCAGACCCAGTCGGCGTTTCGTCCCCGATCCATGTTTGCTTGATCCCAGTCACGTTTTGGCCCGTTTGAGAGGAGCCCAGCTGGGTCGCGGACGGAAAACCAGCCACCCACAAGCTCCCGCCAATTCGGAGATATTCGCCGCGAATGTGTTGCTCCTGGCGTCTCTGCCTTTGATGGCTAGGGTGGTCGCGGAATGGCTTGACTGCATATCGCGCGGTGTTGGCGGCCTGCGGCGGCAAAGGCGCACGTTCCTCCTCTACGTTGTTGTTAGTTGGGCCTTTGTTTTCGCCGCGATCCCCTTTTTGGTGTTGCTAATTACCATGAACGACCGGAAGGAAGGCATGGCAGCGATTGAGCCGATCATCGCAGCTTGGCCGGCGGTGTTCGAGATGTTGTGGCAGCGGGAACAGCTGATAGGCATCAAGAACTTTGCGGTGGCGCATGGCGACACCCATTTTATCTCGACGCCAAGGTCAGTCTGGCAGGCGGCAGGATTGGAGGTTGTCGATGAGAGGCTGAAGAGGGAATTCGAGAGCGGCATTGTGACGGAATTACATGGGGAGACCGTTTACTCCCTTGACTTTTCCCCCTGTTCCCTGAGGCCTCTTATTGGGAACATTCATGTCTTAATTTATGTTAATTGACATCCCAAGTAAGGGCCCTAGTAGATGGGATTAGGGCCCTAGGAGGCTGCTCCTTTATTTGGGTGATTTCCGGCCAGCTGCACTACTTTACGGCAGCTTGAGGAGCGGCTATACTTTGCACGGATTGTTTGGTTGTTTTTGGGCCCACGGCGGGCGACCTGGGATGCGGTACGCCCAGCCGCACAAAAGACTTGTGGTCTTGTCATCAGTAATCCATTATTGCTTGCCGATTCTGGCAAACGCCTCCGGATCGCGCGGATCGGACCACAATCCGGCGCGACCGAGCTCGCAGCATCCCGGCCTCCATTGCCGCGCACTCAGCGACCTTCCGAGGATCTAGGCCCACCACCTAGGAGTGCACCGAGCACGCGCCCCGTCCAAGCCGCGGCCAATCGAGGCCGCGAGGGCCATTACCGGCCATCCGGGCGCCAAGGCGGCGGCAACGCGCGATTCGAAAACCAGCACCCCATCAGGCATGGTGATCAACAACTTTCAGCTGTGGCATGTGTCGGTCTAACTGCATGCAGCCATCGCCTTCGTGGCTTTCAAAGAGCTGCAGAGCGAATTGATCTAGATCAGATTGGTACTACCATGCGGCGGAGAGGCGCTCTACATGTGTTGGCATGGAATATCCCACTTTTGGACCTGGGTGAGCACTTGGGTGGTTGATAAATGGCTGCATGCCGTCTTGGGGTGCATTGTTTGGCTACTAGTGGCCACATCAGTTAAGGCAGTATTGACCCTCTGGGTGAAGTTCTTGATGGTTCCAGTCATTGGATTGCTTTGCTCTTTTGTGTTGCATTGTTCTGCCTGGTGCAGTTTCACCTGCCCCTCAAGTTGCAAATGGCGCTGCTTGTTGTGGCCCCATCGGCAGCCGCTGGTTTCCGGAGGCGTTGGGGTCGCCCTGCCCTGCAGCTCGGCTGTTGGAGGTCAGCCGGCCTTCTCCACCTTGGACGGTGGGCGTATCCGGGGCAGTCGCTCCTGTGGTCGCGCGGTGGGCCCAATGCTCGACGGGGATCGATTCCCGGGGCCTGCTGTCGCCGAGAGGTGGCGGCGCAGTGAGGCAGTGGTTTGCTGGCTCGCGGGAGGCCAGAGTATGGGCCAAAAGTGTTACAACGATTCACTGCATGCGCGCGCACATATCGCATGCGTGATGCCCGATCGTGGGTCTATCGTGGTCACATCATGACAAGGCAAGACAAGTGCGCGTCCAGGCACATCCTCACCGTCCACCGTTCACCTACGATCGACCCATTGTCCTCTAATTCCAAGCGTCTAACACCCGACCCCCTGGCCCTAAGTACTACGACTTCAGGAGGCCATATCTTTGTCACTTCTTAATGGATTTGGGCGTTTAAAAGCGCGTTGGAACCAAGAAGCTCTAAACTACACTCACAAAAGGTCGATTTAGCCAATTACGTAATTTCCACTCCAGAAATGTCAAATAAGCCTAACCCCCAAGCAGCCACGTCACAATACTCCCCCCTTGGGGTAGCTTTTGCCCCCGAAAGCACACTATCCCATACTAGTGTCTTCCTCAGGCTTGTCCCTCTTGATCATCTTCTGGAGCTCTCTGGCGTAGGTGAAATTTCCAGCCGGTATCCAGGAGGCATCGTCAATACTCCACCCTGTCCATAACACCAAAAACTCCTTATGCCTCCTGCCACTGGGTCCTGCCCATCTCCATCGCAGCAGCTTCTCAACTTCGTATGGTTCATCAGCCTCTGGCTCGATCTCGGCGTCATCTGACTCCTATGGGGTAGACCATCTGGGCGATTTGAATGGTCGTAGCAAACTGGTGTGAAAGACATTATGAATCCTCCACCCTTCTGGTAGCTTCAATTCGTAGGCTACGGCTCCCACCTGACGGACCACAGCAAATGGTCCTACGAACCGTCGCTTCAGTTTGCGTACAGGTGCATTCTTCAATTGTAGATGCTCTGTACTGAGTAGCACCTGTTCTCCACTGTGAAACCTTTGTTCTCTGCGCCGCTGATCGGCCTGACGCTTCTGCCTCTGCTGGGCCTGATGAACTGACTGCATCGCCATTCTGAATGTCTTCTTCATCCTGTTAACAAAGACGTTGACACCCTCAATATTGGTCTGGTCCACGTTCTTGATCAGGTCCAACGGGGTCACTGGCTCAAAGCCGTAGTTCAGAAAGAAAGGCGTGTACCCCGTGGATGGTGATGCGCTGCTGTTGATCACGAACTCCACCATGGGCAAGTATTTCTCCCAATGAATGACTTCCTGACTGCCATGGATCGTACACCTGAGGACTTGCTTCACCACCCTATTGGCTGCCTCTGTCTGTCCATCTGTTTGGGGATGGTGAGCGCTGGACATCCTCAGCTTGCTGGCCAAAATTTTCCAGAATTCTTGCCAGAACTTCGACACAAATCGTGGATCACGGTCACTAACGATCGATCTGGGGATCCCGTGTAGTCGTCCAATCTGTTCCCAGTAAATTCGAGCTGTCTCAGCAGCAGTGATGGTCTGCTGGACTGGTACCAAGTGTACCATCTTAGTAGCTCGGTCTACAACCGTGAGGATCCCATCGTTTTTCCTTTCACTGACCGGTAGACCCATGATGAAGTCGAGGCTGACATCACTCCATTTTTCTTCTGGAAGTTGCAACGGCTGAAGGAGTCCTGCTGGCAACCTGTGGACACTCTTCTCTGACTGGCAGATCTCACATCCCAGCACAAAGTCTCGTACATCCACTGCGTGATCTGGCCAGTAGAAATTCTGTTGTAGTTTCTTGAGTGTCTTGTGGTAACCAAGATGTCCCGCGTATGGTACTGCATGTATCTCCTCCATAATCTTCTTGCGGGCGTCCTCCACATCTGGTACCACCAATCTCCAAGGTTGCCTATCCTCGGTGTTGTCCTTCAATTTGATTTCCACAAATCCATGGTTCAATCGGTAGTCACGATTCCCAATCCTGGTGACTCGTCCTTGGGCAGATTCCAACTGATTCAAAATTTCTGCCCATCTGTTGTCTTGCTTGTAGCCCTCTTTTATAGAGTTCCTCAAGTCTTCCTCCAGAGTAATCCTGGTGCTGGTCACCAATAAAGAATGTAAAGAATTTTGTTCCCCACTTGCAGCCACCACTGCACCCTCAGGACTGGACTTTTTAAATATTTCGTCCAGTTTCTTCTGAATATCGTTTTCCCCACTGTCACCCTCATGAAGGCGAAGGCGCTGGACCAATGACTCCTCTTCTGCGCGCACATCTGCCATGCATCTCAACTCCTAAATACTCCTGCGCGTCAGAAAATCTGCAGGGTTGTCCTTTCTTGGTATGTGGACAATATCGCAATCGTAGCCCTGCAGAACCTGCACCCATTTCCACACCCTCCTATTCACTGCAGGCTGGTTGGGCAGGTTTTTCAAGGAGTCATGATCTGTCTGGATGACGAAGTGGCGGCTGGCCAAATAGTGCCACCATTTCCCAACAGCCCAAATGATGCCCAGTAATTCACGCTCGTATGCACTGTACTGGGTCTTGGCCAGGTTGAGCTACCTGCTCTCATAGCAAACGGGTTGTAGCCTGTTGCCAAAGTCCTGTTGTAGTATACCACCCACCAAAACGCCTGATGCATCTGTGGTAACCACAAACTCCCGGTCGAAGTCCGGTAACTGCAGAACTGGTGCAGTCACCATGGCTGTCTTCAAACGATTAAATGATTTTTCAGCTTCATCATTCCAAACGAAGGCCCTGTCCTTCTTCGTCAAATCCGTCATGGGCGCTGCCAGTTCGCTGAACCACTTGATGAACTTGCGAAAAAAACTGCACAGCCCCAGAAATGAACGGACATCGGTGACGTTTTCTGGTGTTGGCCAATTCAAAATTGAGTGGACCTTTGACAGTGAAGGCTTGATCCCCTCAGCCCCCACGTCAAAGCCCAAGTACTCCACCTCGGTTCTGAAGAAGTCACACTTCTTTAATCTCCCAAACAACTTCTCCGACCGTAGGCGGGTCAGAACTTCCCTGATGTGCTTTATGTGTTCCTCTTTTGTCCGGCTGTAGATCAAGATATCATCTAGGAACACTAGCACAAACTGGTCCAAGCCTTCCTTCAAAATTGTGTTCATGATCCTCTGGAAGGTCGCTGGTGCGTTGCACAACCCGAATGGCATGACAAGATCTTCAAAACTACCATATCGACTCACAAAGGCTGTCTTGTGTACATCGGACTCTCTCACTCGGATCTGATGGTAACCTGAGGAGAGGTCAATCTTTGTGAAGTATTTAGCCCCATGCAGTCGATCCAACAATTCTTCCACCTTTGGCAGTGGGTACCGATTTTTAACGGTTATTTTGTTTAAAGCCCTGTAGTCAATGCACATCCTCCACTTGCCATCCTTTTTGGGTATGAAAAGGATGGGTGCACTGTATGGGCTTGAACTCGGTCTAATCCACCCCTGTTCCAGCAATGTGTCGATCTGCCACCGTAGTTCATCCAACTCAGCCGTACTCAGTCTGTATGGGCTTTTGTGCGGCGGTGCCTCTCCTGGCAGCGTATCAATCTCATGATCGACTATCCTCTTGGGTGGTGGACCATAAGGCAGCTTGTCTGGGAACATGTCCTTGAACTCCTCAAGTGTTTGTTGTAGTTGTTCCCGGACAGCCTCATCTGCCTCACTGACCTTTTTCTGAATAACCTCCTCAATCGGTACCTCTTCCGTCACTGGGCCTGTTTCCTTCGACAATCTCCGCCTTTCGCCCTCCGTCATGCCTCTGGCTGCACCAGCCTTGGACTTTGGCCTTTTGCTGCTTGATTTGGGAAATTCTGTGGCCCTCAGAACACACAAATACATGGGCTGGTCGGTTTGTTTGCCCTCTTGGCTGCCTGTCTCATCGATATAAAGTCCAACTTTTTCCTGATAGGCTGCCTCACACATCGCCCAGCTACTTTCTTTGCCCTTGTAGTCCTGCACCTTGGGGAACCATGAGGTTTGTGAGGTTCCTCTGGAGAAAAATTTTGTGGGGCTGTACTCCCCCCTGGGGGAACATCGGCCGTCCCCGGCGATGATACCTTACTCAGCACGGGCTGCTGAGTGGCCCACTGCTTCGCCGAAGAATCATATTCCCAAAATTTTGGTGAACAGAATGCAGCCAACTTGCTCCCCAAGTCTGCAGTAGGAGTCTCTGATCCCCTCTTGAGGTCTCTGAAATAGTGCTGGAGACCGTTCAATCCCTTGTCGACAATCTGGCAATGCTTACCAGATGTTTCACGGATACCCTTGATAGGCTCCAGCTGTGAGCCCGTTTCTAAAGTACACCGTGTTTGACCACCAATCCACCAGTGGGTTCATGATATCCAGCCAATCTTTGCCCAAAATCAGCTGAACCCCTTCCATCATTGGTACTGCAGTCAATGATAGTCGACAAGGTACACTCCCGATGCATACCAACACCCGTGGGGCTATTCCGGTGGAAACTATGATTTCCCCGTTTGCCAACTCTAAGGCAGAATATGCTCCCACAAACTGTAAAGCTGGTCGGCAGTGAAGCCGGTCACTGATGAAAGACCTGCTCGCTCCACTGTCAATCAACGCAGGGACACTTGTCCCGTTCACCACGGCGTTCAACATCAGCAGCACGTGGTCCTGAACTCCAGTGCCTGGGGCTGGCTGTCCCACAGCATCAGCACCTGGAGCGGTTTCTATCCTCTGAGCTGACACCGTAGGGGTCTCTCCCTGCTGGGCTTGAGACATTAAAGTTGTCTCCCTGGTGCCATCAACCGAAACCTTTTTCTGCTCAGCTCGCTGTGCGCGTCGGTACCGACGTCTTTCCAGCCGCTTTCTCCACTGCCCCTTTCTCCTCTGACGTCTTCTCTGAGCGATGCTGAGTTTTGAATTTTCTAGGGTGCAGATCCTCTGGATAATCTGCCCCTGTCGCCCCCGATGATCTCCTGACTGGCCAGAGTGGGGGCCAGTCAGTTTCCTTGCCCCTGATGTAGAGAAGCATCGGTTCCATGCCCGGCTGCATGCTGTGCAACCACCTGGTCCTGCTGACCAGCCATCCCCTGATCATCATGGGTAGCTATAGCTGCTACCTGGGGCTTCCTCTGATTGCCTCTGCCCCGTCCCCTCTGTCCAGATCCGCCAGGCTGCTGTGGTACAGGCTGGCGTACCACAACTGGAGCCTGTGGAGGGACGGGTGGCTTCACATCCTACCCCCTTCCGCGATTACCCCCTTGTTGCACATTTTTATTTTGAGCCTGGTAGTATACAACGTTTGGAACTGGTGTTGATCCTTGTCCACTTTGCTGTCCTGGCTGCCTGCCTTGGCCTCATCCATGGCCCTTCTGTCCACTGCTGCCCTCTGCACGTCCACTTGATCCTGGGCGCCTCGACATCTGAGCAGCCAATGTAGCGTCCCTGGCCAATTGGAAAGCCTGGCTGAGCCTCTTAGGCTTTCCCTGTGAAACAAGTACCGCCTGGTCTTGGGGAAGGCCCCAGATGAACATCTTCAACACCCATGATTCATCGTAGGTGTCCACCTTATCCAGCTCAGCCTCAAACCTACAGATGAAATCATGTGTGGACTCCTCTTTCCTCTGCTTGATGTTCAACAATGCAGCCATTGCAGAATCAGCCTTGTTTGTGTTCTGGAAACGGCTGATCAGCTGCTCTCCAAAGGTTTGCATGTCCTTGGGGTCCTCCCACGCCTTTAACTTTCTCTGCCACCAGGTCTGTGCAGTTCCCTGGAGAAGAGTGGAAGCATATGCAACTTGCTTCCCAGGCGATCCTCCGACCAAACGAAAGAAATTCGACACCTGACCCAGCCACACCTCCGGGTCTTCAAATGTCCTACCCGAAAAGGTTGGAGGGTCCTTTGGTTTTATTTGGACGTCAAAAATCCCAGCCCCCTTGAGAGTGCGCCTCCCCGATGACTCGCTCGATGATGTCATGTCAGAACTGGGCGAATGTGCATGCCGTGACCTGTGTGATCTAGACCTCTGTCATCCTGGACGGGCAGCATGGCTGGTCTGTGCAGGTGGCATCGTCTGATTGCCAGCATCAGCAACAATCTCCACCTCCTGCTGCAAATGCGGAGGTCTGCTGTATGTAACTGCTGCTGGTGGCTCTGGGGGTCCAAGCAGAGTTTGCTGGCGGGGCTGAGAATCTTTTTGCAACCACTCTATGGCCAGGTCCGCGGACAACTGATCGATCCTGGATAGAGCGTCATGAAGCTGTCGAGTAAGCCGCTCGACAGTCGCATCCTGTTCCCTCCTCAGCCTTTGTTCCGTATCCAAATTCCTCTGCCTCTTGTGTGCCAATGCATTCTCTAGCTCTGAAAGGCGCTCAGCATTGCTGAAAACATTTCGATGCATTGACGACATAGCGGTCTCAGTCCGCCCAAACGCCTCCCTGGTCTGACCCTCCAAATGTGAAACTTCCCTCTGAGATGTCTGGGCAGTATGCTGCACTGCTGATGCCATCTGATCAGCCAGCACATTCATGGCATGTGCTGTCTGGGCGGCAGTCCCTGCTATCGCCTGTGTAGCTCGCTGCTCCAAGTTCTGCATCCCCTGTGCAGCTTTGGTCCTGGAGACCAGGTCACCCTCTGGGTTTCCCAAAACCACTGCCCCCGGCTCTGTCCCGGCAATCAGAATCCTCTGTTGCCGCGCCTCATATGACGCAGCAATAACTCCTACATGTCCAGCTCTGGCAACTGTCTCCACTGTCCCGTCAATCTCCTCCACACCATCATGGCCACTCAGCTCCATCATACCACGTCCTGCCATGATCCCACTCACGACACTGATCCGATGATCAACTGTACTGAAACGAAGTCAATCGGAGTAGACCTGATCTCGGGCTACTGAAAGTCCACTGAATCCTATCCCCAAGTAGCCAAGCAGCCTTTACCTCCCAACTTAAGTTATCCTGCTTCTACTGGTTTTTAGTAATCACTTTCACACACAGTTACCCCCAGTATTCTGCAGGGTGACCTCTCGGTCTACCTGGTAACTTTCCAGAGGGTGCGTCTGTGGCTACTAATGAAAACTTAGTCCCAGCTTCAGCCGAACAACCTAGGAAGGTGTCCCTTGCCTGGGACGAGACCGCTGTAAGAGGTCTGGGTTGGCCTATGGCACCCCCAGCCTGTCTAATATGTCAAGACTCAGCCACCCAAGGTTCCGAAGGGGTGGCTGGCCTATCTACCTCAGGTGGGCAATGGCCTCACCCTCTGACCGGTTCCAGGGGAGATGCTGCCACTAGGCAGTAGCACTCTGGACCCAAGTGGGCCTGCCTATTGCCGTGCTCAATCTCCTCCCCCTTCCCCTAATCAGGCCCCCAATCTTGGTGCAGAGCGGTCTGGTGGTGACCCGCCTGCAGTACCTGCAAAATAAGGTGAAGCAGCAGATGTCCCCTACTTCTAGAGCGGGACCTTCACCCCTATTCTACAGCGGGTGGCACCTGAGGTTGAAGGAATCTTCCAACTGAGGGGTGCTGGCCTTCACGTGTTCGGCTACACGAAGTGCGCCTGGCGCATGCACTGAATCCGCAGCTGAATCCGTGGATCTGGCGATCGCCCAGCGCCGTCGATCCCCAAACACCAATCGCCCAATTGAAAGCTCCTTAGGCTCGCAAAACAACCTCCCGCAAGCACATAGCAAGGCGATTCAGCACCCGCGGAGGTGCTGACCGCTGCCTGGGGTGTTGGAGGCTTCTGGAATCCGCAGCCCTGTCAGGCCGCGTGGTCACTCTGGGTTGCTGCGCCTCTCGCTCAGCTCCTGGCTCCGGGCTTCGCGCTCCGAAACCAATTTGTTGCGGCCCCATCGGCAGCCGCTGGTTTCCGGAGGCGTTGGGGTCGCCCTGCCCTGCAGCTCGGCTGTTGGAGGTCAGCCGGCCTTCTCCACCTTGGACGGTGGGCGTATCCGGGGCAGTCGCTCCTGTGGTCGCGCGGTGGGCCCAATGCTCGACGGGGATCGATCCCCGGGGCCTGTTGTCGGCGAGAGGTGGTGGCGCAGCGAGGCGGTGGTTCGCTGGCTCGCGGGAGGCCAGAGAGTGGGCCAAAAGTGTTACAACGATCCACTGCATGCGCGCGCACATATTGCATGCGCGATGCCCGATCGTGGGTCCATCGCGGTCACATCATAACAAGACAAGACAAGTGCGCGTCCGGGCACATCCTCACCGTCCACCGTTCACCTACGATCGACCCATTGTCCTCTAATTCCAAGCGTCTAACACCCGACCCCCTGGCCCTAAGTACTACGACTTCAGGAGGCCATATCTTTGTCACTTCTTAACGGATTTGGGTTTAAAAGCGCGTTGGAACCAAGAAGCTCTAAACTACACTCCCAAAAGGTCGATTTAGCCAATTACGTAATTTCCACTCCAGAAATGTCAAATAAGCCTAACCCCCAAGCAGCCACGTCACACTGCTGTTGGCCAATGCCATGTTGTTTTTCCGTATGGAATACCCACGAAGTGTTGCAATGCTGTAAGCAAAAGCTCTGGGAATCAGGACAAAGTTGAGGATGCTTGTTGGGAGGCATTGGATTGGATGTCTTGGGTTTCTACCTCGAGGCCAACATGTGGTCCATAACAATGAACCCAGGCTGAAGGGGGCCACTGCCCCGGTGTCGGCATTTGTTGTTGTTCAGCTATTTAGCACCCTTATCTCCCTGCTTCTTTTAGGTTTTGATTACTGAATTTGCCACACTGGAATAATTTCTTGAGAAGAAAAAGATGCAAGGGGAAATGGTCCAAGAAAAGTGGTGGAATCCTACTTAGGTGTTGACAGAACTCCACTAGGGGCGCGTCCTCTCATTGCAGCTGGCTCTCACTGCCCGATGCCATATGCTCCATCTGGCAACTTCATTATACAGTATGCTGATTGCTCCAATTCGCTGTGGGCTTGCATTGTTGGGCCCAAGGGTCAGGCAACAGTCGCCTTGCTGTTGAAGTGTTGTTGGTAGGGAGAACAAGCGAGGTTGTCTGCTTGCGGAGGAAGTGGGCGTTTCGTGGTAGCTTGCATTGCCATATCCATGGAGGAGAAACGATAGGTGCGATCCAGAAGTACTGCTGCTGATCAATGCACGGTGATGGGCAGCGGGCTGGTGGCGTAATGGGTGGTTATCATCGACTGTCAAACAGCAATTTAGGGAAACATTCATCAGCAGTGTTTGGCTTTGAACGGAGACATTGCAAGGGAAACTGGGGCAGTTCTTCTTAAGTAAAGGGTTCCTAAGTGGATGGTGTCGTAAGGGTGGCCTTGGCTCGACTCGGCTTCCGATGTGCTGCTATGGCCCATAGCGGAGCGATGTGTGATTGAGATTATTCTTGACAAATATGATTGCAAACCTAGCCATTCATGCTTCCATTCTCCTGAGAAAAAAGATCTCTGGTAAGCGTCCAATGAAATTATATTTTGAGATATATATCTCAACAGTAGTTCCTTTTGCCCACAAGATATTCACATGTGCAGCTCGTTTCAATTGGGTACTGCTCAATCACTGCCATTGTGACGGGGATCAATGGAGGGTCCACAATGTTTTAGCCGTTGCTGAGGTTGATGAAGGTATGGCATGGAAAAGTCTGGTGCCTTCTTGTGTGCATAATTTCAAGAGTGGGCAGGACCACTGATGGGCGCGAATGTGCACAGAGCGTCTCCAATGTGTTGAACTGCGTGTATGGCAGTGCATGATGTATGCCATTGACTGGACATTGAGATGATGTTACCACGAATGCAAATCAAAGTGTGCGAGGTAATGGGGCTGGAAACACATTCAACATAAAGGGCTGGAGACACAATTGCAAGTCATCCGGGGAGCAATGGGATACTCTCCCAGCATACAGCCCACTGCACGCAGAAAAAGCGTGGGGCTCGTGAGCATGAAGCGATGATCAGAGACCCGACAGGGCAACTGTTGCTTTGATTGCACACAAATGGATCTTGTGGCCACAGTCAGGCCCAAGGTTCTCATGTCAACCAGAAATGGCCCGGCTATAGGCGCACTCCATGCAGCTTTGCCTGATACAAATAATTCGATATGAAGGATGTGAAGGAGGCGTGAGTATGTGACAGACTTACTCGCACGCTTGTATACGAGCATGTTGTCTGTAGAGTACAATTGTATGCAAATGTCCATCTATGGGTCGTGGCGGATATGAAAGCTAAGGCCATGGAAGCTACGAAGGGGCGTGTTGCATCATGTGTCCATGAAATGTCAGGGCAAGAATGTTGTCATGTGTCACGAGGGGCGATAGAGGTCATAAAAGGTAATGAAGGCTAAGAATGGCTATGTAGGGTAATATGGGGTTACCAAGTTTGTGAAGGTCATGGTCATCGTGATGCTTGGAAATGTCAAGAAGAGGATGAAGATCGTAAATAATGCTGAAAGGAGGAAGGCTGGTGCAGGCTATAAAGCGATTTGATGGTCTTAAGGGGTCCCCAATCTGTCATTTTCTAAAGCCCTCTACCAAATGTTGATTCCTTTGAGAGGAATCTCGTTGGGATTCCACACCCCAGTATTGACGATGCCACCTTGATCGGTTTCTTCGCCCATGATCAGACCGCAAGGTGCGACCTGCATATACCAAGCGACAAAGTGAAAAGAGCACAAAGAAAGTGGTCTTGCCTCTCAAATATGCTGTTCTTTTGCTCTCCTGCCATTTGACGAGATGCGGCGGCGCATGGGCCATGTACTACATTCCCTCATGAGTCAAAAGCACTTCCTTGCTTCAAATCTGCTAACTTCAGTTGGCAATTGTCTCGTTTGTCTCAAGCAGGGTATGGGGCGCAAGATGCGGGAGGCACATTATTGTTAGGTTGCCAATCTCATCGCTCATGCCAATGAATTGCCTGACACCATCAGAAAGCAGATGGCTGGGAATTGCAGGCAATGTAATGGCAAATGGCACCTGCCATGCAGTTGTGCCGCTCATAGCAATGAGGAATTGAGTCCGAAGATGAGAAATTGCCAATTCTGGTGTGTCCGAATTAAAGCATGTTTCAAAGTTTTCGGCCTCGCAGATTGCCAAAATAATTTTAGCATCTGGCATTTCGACCCTGCTTTTTGAAAACTAATTCAGATACATATCTTCAATTCGAACAACAAAATTCATTCTACTGGCCATGGATGGCTCCTGTCACTGCCCCGACCTGTCGAAAATTCTCTGTCAACACATTGTGTTGGCATAGTCAAGGTGTACGCACTGTTTGGATGGCGCAGGAGGCGGAACCCGTGTTGTTGGACGAAGCGAATCATTGTATTCTTGGGCCCAGTCAACTTGGTTTTGAGCACTCGGCCTTTTATTTCAAGGCAGTCGATATGCGTTGCTGACCGGAACAAGCGGATGAAGGACACATAAACTTTGAACGTTTCGGTACAGATGATTGGCATCCAAGAAATTGGATGTAAACGCGCTCATCACTGCGTACAAGTCATCGCTTCGTCCTTCAAAGGCGCTATTAAGCAAGAGAATTTATCTAGAGCCGCAGCTCCAGCACTGGTAGGAAGGGTTCCCCTCGGTTTGCCATGTTCTCCTCATTGAACCATCATCCGGCGAGAATGAGTCCATCAGTCATCAGGTTTCCATAAATCACCGCAAAAAGCGGCGCGCCGTCGCTGCGTGGTTCCAAATCACCGCGCCATCCTACCTTTCTGTGCTTGCGCCACTCCCACACACCCAACGAGGCTCAGATGTAATGGACTTTCCACCCCCGCTGCTCGCCTAGAGGCCCTACTCTCTGACCCACAGGGCACAACGGTCGCCATGGGCGAACGCTCCAGCCGACTGGATGTCTTTGCCAACTCGGCGGAATTTGCCTTGATCACTTACGCGCTGGCATTCCTGCTGTTTCTCAATTCTCACCACGGACGTCTACATGGTGCTGCATTTTGCGCTGAGGGATTGCAAGGAGGGCATGATGACACTGGGGGGGGCATCACCTGGCTCCCAGTGTCTAGGATGCTCAGGCAGTGGTGGCTGCTGGGTATTTAGGGCAAGTTATTGATTCTCTTTCTGACCTTGGATTCCAATTCAGGAAGGCGTTGCAGACGGTGGAGGGTGAAAAGGACGCACAGGAGCTTGGAATTCTAGCAAGATCTTTGACAACGGTGTTTCCGGACGAGGGCGCCAGCAAACTGGGCCTGGCTGCTACTGCCAGTATGATATGTGTCGTTGGGCGACCGGAAATCTCCAGCGCCGGAGGGTGGTCGACATATCCGTGCAAACCTGTATTAAGGTGGGGACGGGTGCCCTGAGCCATTGGTCTGTAGTGGAGATTACAATTTCGGGAAAGATGTGCTCAGGTACAAAGCTCCGTATTGTGGGTGCGGCCGATCAATTTTGCATGTACCGCAGGGAAGGTGAGAAAGGGCTGTTTGGTGTCAAGAAGATTTTGAGCATGGTCTCCCCGAGACTTGCTGTTGACGAGAGGGTGAGTAGGCTGATTGACTAAAAGGAAACTGACAGGCTCCCTTCCTGGTATAAGTTTATCAAGGGGAGCCCTGCCATGTATGCACAGCACGGTCTCACCGGGGCAGTCTGGCTTTTCAAAATTCTGACAGGGCACGGTTGGGCAGACAACACAGCGTGAAAGCTTGCATAGGCGCTCCACCTGGGACTGGTGGTCCACGCCGGGATGGCCATTGTCTAGCCAACTGACCCCAACGGACTGAATTGGATACATTTGCTTGCAGGGCAATCCCTTGGAGGGCAGCCCCCAGCAGGGCTGGTGGGGCGCCTAACATCTTGATGTTTGAAGCAACGCGGAGTACTGCTTGAGGCGTGGTTTCCAAAAGGGGGCCTGATGATGCAAGGCCGTTCCAGTCTGGAGCGGTGTCCCAAGGATGACTTTGAGGAGGTTTTCGCCAAGTTGTCCCCTGAGCGCACCATGTCAACCATAGGGTCCATCTCTGTTGGCAGAGCATCATGTTCGTGGTTTGATCAACTCTCGAGCTGCGCACCGTAGTGGCAATGCTGTCCGGATCGACTTGGTTTCCAATCCTCACCTGCAGATTCACATACGCACGCTATGTTGTGTCCAACATTGTATGGAAGTACGTGATTGGCCGATTTACGGCAAACAAATTTCTTACAATTTCTGAACATCGGGTAACTGTTAAAGAGGCAATTTACGATTTACATGAGGAAAGAAGAGACAAGCTTAAAGAAAATTATGTTTTCCGATGTGTTGCACATGAGAACTGGGACAGAATAATTCGGCACTGCAGAAAAATGGCTGAGGCTGCAGCATGTGCACTGCAAAGATGCAGGGAGATAGATATTGGGGAGGAGAACTGAGGCTGGCCAAAATGGGTCTGAGGAGACTGCGGACAGTCTTTGTAAAGGCAGTTAATTTTTCAACGCAAAAATAACAAAGTATGCCATGCTCTGTTAGTCTGACCAGCTCACACTGCTGACCTATATTAAGGTGGATGGCCATCATCAATAGGTTAGTAGCCACTGGTAGCAAGAAGCGATTGGTGAATTCCAATGCGATTCTAACCATAAATTTGTGGAAGTTTGCAACTTTAGGGACAGGTGACGGGAATTAAACGCATAAATATCTGCGCCACAAGCCACTGCTTGGTGAGTCAACCCAATTTTACTTCTATCAAAATTTGTTGTCCTTTACGAATCTGGCGCCCTTAATTTTCACCACAGTTATGCTGCTTTGGAGTGAATTGTGTTGACCGTTGTGCCCATGAGTTTGGAGTACATGGTAAGAAACTCGCCTAAATCTGATGAGTAATATGGATTTGGTAGCGTTTTGCTGCAAGTGCCTTTGGACAAGAAAATTTCGATCTTTTCACGCTGCTGGGGAAGTCGCCATTTTTCATGATGAGCACGAGCACGGCTTTTGCGGTGACGGAACAGAGCCGCCCATACAAACTGTCCATCCCATTTGTACATAAGATTGTGAAGGTTCTTGCAAAGCAGCAAGGCAACAAAGACATGTAATGGGGGCCCTGAAGATAAATTCGCCATGGCTTCTGCCACAAGCCGTGTGACGCTCATTCTAGATCGATCTCTCAAACTGTAGATGCCTTTAGAGGACCAGTTTCTGAACCACAACTTTTGGTTCTCCCACTGTGAGTAATACCGTTGCAGGCCTCTTGAGCCCTTGGAAGTAGTGCGAAAACGTTGACGGCCATCACCTCAATCAGATACCGAATG
>CAJHUC010000615.1:0-25671 GCA_905146915.1 Ostreobium quekettii | reverse complement strand
CCTTGGCGCTTGATCCAATCTGATCTGCTCACCCACCACCGTCCCCGCTCGGGCTGTGCTCTCCGACCCTCCTCGCCTCCCCCGCTACCTGTGTCAGGCTCGGCTCCCTTGCCCGGATCCTCCCCGGCTCGCCGGGATTAATGGAATCGCGAGGATCATGCCATCTTGCGCCCTGAATTTGTGCGCATCGCTCAGCGGGTGGGCCGGGCCTTTACTCTTGACGCCTGCGCCGATCCCCTTGGCCATAATGCCATGGTCCCGAACTTCTGCTCCCCCACCCGGGATTTCCTTCGGGAGTCTCTGGTGGGCCACCATGTTTGGCTCAATCCCCCGTTCAACTGCATGGATGAGTTCATTGACCACTACCTTGCCGAGAAGGCGCGCTCCCCGCAGGACACCAGTGCCTGTATCCTAGTGCCGGCTTGGCGCAAGGCCGCGCACCTTGGGTTGCGTGGCATGCAGTTGGTGGCTCAATACGAACAGGGGACGCCCCTGTTTACAGCCCCTTGTACGGATGGTTCACGCACCCCTCTTCCGGGCATCCCGTGGGGGGTGAATGTCTTTTATGATCCTCCTCGCCCCACCATCTGTTCGGCTCGCCAGACTGATGAGGGCCGCTTAGCCCTTTGCCTTCCGGGTCGCATTGCCGGCGCCCCCGCTCAGTGCCTCCTTGACACAGGCGCCCAGGGTACCCATTACCTCTCGCAACAATTTTGCGAGCAAAATGGGATTTCTTACACCCCTCTCACTGGCATCGAGGTGCAGGTGGCTTCTGGCCACACGGCTCCCATCGTGGGGGAGACGGTGCTCTCCGTTCAGATCAAAACCTATCGGGAACGATTGCATTGTGTCGTCCTCCCAATGACCCCCGGCATTGATCTGATTCTTGGCGATGGTTGGCTCCTTCGCTGCCACGCGACGATCGACTATGGCGCTCGGTCCATAATCTTGCGTGATGACATTCATGACCGCTTCATCACCCTTCAGATGGCCCCGACTTCGGCGCCCCCTCTCGTTCCTCCCCCTACTTCTATCCCCTCGGACGCTGCCGCCGCTCCGGCCGCTTCGGCCCCCCCGCCCCCCTTGCTGAACTAGCTTCAGACCAAGCGGGCTTTGCGGAAAAATTGCGTGGCTTTTCTGGCGGTCCTGCGCCCTACCGATCCACTGGATCCGGAGCCCGACGCTCCCGACGCGGCGACGGAGGATCCGATCATTGCCCCTCCTGCCTCCTCTGACCAGGCTGATCCAGTGCGCATTCAGCGCATTTTGGATCGCTTCCCTGAGGTTTTTAAGGAGGCCCTGCCTGGCCTCCCTCCTCGCCGTCCGGAGGACGTCACCATTCCCTTGGTTGAGGATGCCGCCCCCGTCAACCGGGCGATGTTTCGCTATTCGCGCCCTGAGCTTGAGGAGATGAAAACCCAGCTTCAATACCTGGTCGAGCGCCAACTCATTCGCCCCAGCACCAACCCCTGGGGCTTTCCCGTCCTTTTTATTTGCAAGGCAAACGGGACACTTCGCATGTGTGTCGATTACCGGGCTCTGAACAAGTTGACGGTCCATAACCGTTACCCGATCCCTCGGATCGACGACATGTTGAACATGCTTGCTGGGGCATGGGTCTTTTCCTCCCTGGACTTGATGCAGGGCTATTACCAGGTTCGTATTCGGGATACCGATTGTCCGAAGACGGCCTTCAAGACCCCCTTTGGCAGCTATGAATTTTGGGTCCTCCCGTTCGGCCTCACGAACGCCCCTGCGGTCTTTCAATCGATGATGAACCGCATTTTCGGCCCCTATTTAGGGCAGTTCGTCTTGGTTTACCTGGACGATATTCTGATCTTCTCCCGATCCGCTGCGGAGCATGAGGTCCATCTCACCCAGGTCTTGGAGAAGTTACGCGAGCACCAGCTCATCGCCCGCTTGGAGAAGTGTCGTTTCAACGCGCCTCCATTCAATACCTGGGTCACATTGTCTCGGCTGATGGAATCCGGGTGCATCCCGCCAAGGTTGCCGCCGTCCGTGACTGGCCTCGCCCTCGGACCCCCCGCCAGGTCCGCCAATTCCTTGGGCTCGCCAATTATTTCTGCAAATTCCTTCGCGGTTTTTCCCACATGGTGGGTCCCTTGGTCGCGCTCACCCGGGAGAAGCACGCCTTCCATTGGGGTGAGCCCGAGCAGACGGCTTTTGACTGGGTCAAGGAGGCCCTCACCTCAGCCCCCCTTCTCCGCATGCCCGTCTTCTCTCAACCTTTCGAGGTTGTCGCGGATACCTCGGGTTACGCGCTTGGCGCTGCCCTCCTCCAGGATGGGCAACCCATTGCGTTTGAATCCCGCAAGCTCGGCAAGGCGGAGGTCACTTACTCCGCCACCGAGCGCGAGCTCCTGGCGGTTGTCCACGCCCTTCGCGTGTGGCGCTGCTTCCTAGAGGGCGCCTCCTTTCGGGTCATCACGGACCATTGTCCCTTGATGTACCTCAAGTCCCAGGTTCACCTCAGCTCCCGCCAGGCGCGCTGGTCGGAGTTCCTTCAGCAGTTCGACTTTGCGTGGGAATACCGCCCAGGCCGCATCAACTGCGCCGACCCCTTGAGTCGGCATCCTGCTCTTGATCCGACCGATGACTCCTCTGCCGGGCCCGCTTCGCCCGCGGCCGCCACTCCGGCTGCCTCTCCTCCGGTTGCCTTCATTGCGGCTTTGTCTCGTCCCTCCCACACCGGTCAGGGTCTCACCGGCCTCGCTCAGGACTTGGCGGATGCCTGCACGACTTACGCTGATCTCCAGTGTGATGCCGCTCGCTATCGGTTGGTCCGCCATGGCGGCCTTTGGTACCACGGCGATCAGGTCTTCGTGCCTCCCTCTATGCGTTTACGCATCATGGAGGCGGGTCACTGTCCCTCCTATGCCGGTCACTTCGGGGAGACGAAGACGGTCGACTTTATCCACCGATATTATTACTAGAGGTGGCCACCCGGATCCGTTAATAACGGACGAGGGTGCCGTCCGTTAAATATCCGTTAATTTAGCGGACCCCGCTCTCTCTCTTGCTGACGTGGCACGGATGGCAGCGGACGGCTGGTGCCAGTCAGCGGACTCTGCGGATTCCGCTTGGGCGCTAACGGATATTTTCCAACGGACCGGAAGCCGCGCACCCCATCCGCTAATTTAGCGGATGGCAGCGGACGTGTGTGCCGAATCAGCGGATGACAGGCAGTAAAGACTGATTTCCGAATCTGCGGATCGGGTTGATTGCCAGCGTGGCTCAGCCAGCGTCCACATACCGCGGACCTTATTTGGTCGCTCTTCTGGTGCTGCCGCAGTCTCCAAACCTTGCCGCCCCACCAGCCACACCATGGACCCAGCACCTGCCGGGCCAAGAGGTAAGGCATACCGCGCGGCGCGCGCACGGGCGGCAGAACCAGAAGCCAGGGCAACGCCCTCAGTACCGCCGACCTGGCGGGAAATTCCGGGCCGCGCGGGGTGTTGGGGGGGGGGGCTCGGATGTTCTGTTGGCCGAAAACCTGTCTGTGGCCGGATGCAATCCGCCGCTGATGCACAGGCATACCGCGCTATCCCGCTTTCTGGCCAGGGCAACGCCCTCAGTACCGCCGACCTGGCGGGAAAATCCGGGCCGCGCGGGGTGTTGGGGGGGGGGGGGGCTCGGATGATCTGTTGGCCGAAAACCTGTCTGGCCGGATGCAATCCGCCGGTGATGCTCAGGCATAGCGCGCTATCCTGCTTTCTGGCCAGGGCAACGCCCTCAGTACCGCCGACCGGGCGGGAAAATGCGGGCCGCGGGGGGTGTGTGGGGGGCGGGGGCTCGGATGATCTGTTGGCCGAAAACCTGTCTGGCCGGATGCAATCCGCCGGTGATGCTCAGGCATAGCGCGCTATCCTGCTTTCTGGCCAGGGCAACGCCCGCAGTACCGCCGACCTGGCGGGAAAATGCGGGCCGCGCGGGGTGTTTGGGGGGCGGGGGCTCGGATGATCTGTTGGCCGAAAACCTGTCTGGCCGGATGCAATCCGCCGGTGATGTTCAGGCATAGCGCGCTATCCTGCTTTCTGGCCAGGGCAACGCCCTCAGTACCGCCGACCTGGCGGGAAAATGCGGGCCGCGCGGGGTCTCGGATTATGTGTGGACTTTGGAAGCCTGGTGGCACATGGCCGGGTGGGAAGATCATGGTCGGGGTTTGACTTCATTCCGGGATTTTACCTGCGACCCTCACCAACTGTGTTGCATTGTAGGTGCGACCAGTGCTGAAACGGAAAGCAGGCAGGGACGCCTTGGACATGAGGGACGTGTAGGTGCGGTGGACGTGTACCTCTGTGCAGCAAGCCTGAGTGTCGCCTATTGTGGCTGGGTGCTATAGGGAACATCGCGGGAAGTCGGGTACAATCGCAATGTTGATTCTAAGGCTGGTAATCCAAGGCTTGTATGCCTCTGGCTGGAAACCATGCATCCATTCGGGCACCTACTGTCCTGCGTATACGTTGGAAATGTACTTAACGTTGTGTGTGGTGCTGCAGCCTCACCAAGCTGCGTCAATGCAGATCCACAAACCATCGGGAGGGGAATGGCGAGCGCAGAGGAGCAGCAAGACGAACCCTCACTTGGCGAGTGGATTACCACTACACTTGCTGAACTGTATTTTGCTGTCGTCTTTGGCGGCTGTGGCTGTGTGTGTTTGTGGGTGGGGAGGGTGCTGCACCATTCTGGCATGGCCACCTCGTTGGTGGCAGTACCCGCCGTCACCTGGCTGGGGAAACCTTGGCAGTTGGTTCCTTCCATGTGGCCATGCACTCCACAGGGTGCACCACTTGTCGCTGCAATACCCATCGTCTTTGCTTACATGCCACCAACATTATCTGGCAGTACCCGCCGTCACCTGGCTGGGGAAGTCTTACCACTTTGTTACTTTTATTTGGCTGCACACTGTACAGGGTATGCAATGTCTGCATCCAACTGTTGATAGTTTTTGCTTGTGTGAATAACAGCATGCATATGACTTCTGCAGTTGAGGCACGTGGTGAAGGCGCCCGAAGTCCAATCCTCGGGCTCATCATCCCAAGAGGCTGCAGCACAGGCTGTGCAGCAGAGCTGGCTTGACGCCGCATCACCCCCACCTAAGGGACCACTAAGTTTCCGACGATCAAAGAGGAGAAGACGGGCCCCATCCTCCCCACAGCATATGGACCCCATCGAGGCCGAAGTCGAAAGGTGGTTTGAATTGAAATGGACACCAGCATGTGAGTATCAAAAGAAATGGAGTGCAGGGGATTGGTGGCGAGAGAATCATACCAGCTTCCCCTTGGTGGCCAGGCTTGCACGTCGAATACTAGCAACACAGGTGAGTGGTTGAGTACAACTGGCTGTGCACACATGCCACAGTGCCTTTATGAAGTTCACAGGCTGAGAAGTACTGAGTATTTTTGGTTGTGTTGCAGGCCTCCAGCGCCAGTAGTGAACGATCTTTTTCCAAGGCCGGTCTAATAGTTCGGGCCAAGCGCATGGTTCTCAAGCCCGAGAACGTGGATCATTTAAGCTTGCTAGGGTGGCAGATGGCAGAGAGTGGATGGTCGCAGCAGAAGCTAGCGCATTGATGCAAGAAGGGGGGGAAGGGAGGGAAGGGAGGGAAGGGAGGGAAGTAGTGACTTTGGATTCCAAAGTTTGGATCACCATCGGTGACCACCCTCGTTGCCCCGGCATGGAAACTATGGAGTACCGCCGCAGCGAGGGTGCGGTACCATAGAGATAGAAGATAAGATATCATGACTTGTAATATTCCGTTGTCCTGTGTTGAAGTGCACACCTTGAACACACTATGTTGGAGTGGTGGATGAACTTTGGGTATCATATAGATAGAAGAAAATTTTATTCAAGAAATGCGTCCCAACAAATACTGCGATTGGTGGATAGACTTTACAGTCGCTGCCCTGGCGTGGAAACTTCTAGAGTACCGCCGCAGTGAGGGTGCAATAGGTAGAGATGGACGATAACAAATAATGACTCGTATTATTCATTGCCCGTTTTCATGTGTTGAGCTGTTGAACTTCGACGTACTATGTTGGATGGGCTTTACACTCGCTGCCCTGGCGTGGAAACTGTGGAGTACCGCCGCAGCAACCCATCGTTATATGTGATACGTATCACCCATTCCCAAGCATGTTGAGTGGCTCAACTGTGTTCAGAGGTGAACCCTCTTTGCCGCCTGCCTCAAGTGATGTGGGTGTTTGTGTGTCCGCGTTTGGTATTGCAACTATGCCCAACCCTTGCTGCAATGGCCGGGAAGACTTGCAATGGGAGTGTGGTGCGCACTGCGTACTATGCAGCAGTACCAGCCGCAGCAAGTGGTGCAGGTTGGCATGCCATACACCGGAACTTTACACACGGCTTGTGTGTTGTTCAGTTCTCCAAAACACTCCATGTATTACAAACCGCAGAATACATGACCTGGAAAACGCCCACACACGTTTATGAAGCGTGCAACCAACACAATTCGAGCTGCTGCAAAATGGAAACCCCTGGCAACTTCGCCTTGACCTTGCCGCGGCTGGAAAGCAAGTACCTACGGGACAGAACGGACCAAAATTATGAATCCACGGATGTTTTGTCGCGGACCGGACGCCGCGCACGCCCTCCGTTAATTTAACGGCAAATAACGGTGAAGAAAAAGTGAGAGCCGGATTCTGCGGACGGCAGTACGGCAAACAGCGGACCGGATGTTACCGGACGAATATCACACTCACTTTTACGAACCGGACGCAACGGAGCGAACGGTACCCGAGTGTGGCCACCTCTAATTATTACTGGCCCCACAGCCGTAGAGACATTGCGGCGTTCGTGGCAGGATGTCATTCCTGCCAGGTCTCCAAGCCTCGGGCCGGTCCCTCCACGGGGGAATTGCAGCCTCTCCCCATTCCGGATCACGAGTGGGCTAGTGTTTTCATGGACTTGATCGTTCAGCTCCCTCGGACCACGTCTTTCCCTCACTACGACGCCATCGTCGTTTTTGTGGATCGACTGATCAAAATGGTCCACATTGAGCCCACCCACAGCGCGATTGACGCCGCTGGCCTGGCCGACATCTTCATGGAGCGTGTTCATCATTACCATGGAATTCCCGAGTCCATCATCTCGGATCGCGGCCCCCAGTTTACGTCGGCCTTCTGGCAGGCTTTATTGGCTCGCCTTAACGTGCAGTCCCACCTCTCCTCTGCCTATCACCCCTAGACTGATGGCCAGACGGAGCGCACGAACTGCACATTGGAAGACATGCTACGGCGGTATATTGGGGCTGCCCATACCGACTGGGATCGCCTCCTCTCTTGCGCTGAGTTCGCCATCAACAATGCGAAACAAGAGAGTACCGGTTACTCCCCATTCTTTCTCAACTATGGGCGTCACCCTCAGACCCCTTTCTCTCAGTCGCTGCCTCTCAAACAGCGCACCTCGCTGCCTCTTCGCTGCAATGGCCGTGGCCTCCAGCGTCGGCCCGCCAAGGCTTGGGCTCAAGCCCACTTGCCTCCAATCCCCGGTGTGCTTGCCTTCCTCCAAGATCGGGAATCCGCGTTACGTCGCGCCAAGCAGTGTTTACAAAATACCCAACAGCGCATGAAGCACTGGGCCGATCTTCGACGGAAGGCAGAGTCGTTTCAAGTGGGGGATCTGGTGCTTCTGTCCACCTAGAACCTCCACTTGAAACACCCCGGTACCAAGAAGCTCTTGCCCAAGTGGCTGGGCCCATTCCGGATTCAGACGCGCATCAATCCCGTCGCTTTCCGGCTGGATCTGCCTGTTGCCCTGCGCCGGCTGCACCCGGTTTTCCATGTTTCCTTGCTTCGCCGGTACATCCAGGGCCATTCGGTGTTGCCTCCTCCCCCTCCTCCGGTGCTTTTGGATGAGGAGCTCGAATATGAGGTCGAGGCCCTCCTCCAGAAGACCATTGTCCGGCATGGCCGAACCAGCCAGCCCTACTACTTGGTTAAATGGAAGGGCTATAATATGGGTCACAATTCCTGGGAGCCCCTCCACAACCTCACCCATTGTGAGGAAGCGTTGCAGCGCTTCGCACTCCAGGCTCAGCAGGACCCTTCGCTGATTCGTCCGCCTAAGGAGGCCTTTCAGCCGCCGCTTCGGCGCCCTCCGTCATCTTCGAGCTAGCCCTTGGCTGGTCCCCATGCTCCTCTTGAGCCCTCTGTGTTGTGTCTTGTTTTGCAGCCCTCGTCTCCGGCTGGATGAGCCTGCTCCCCCCTTCCCCGCCGTTCATCAGGCGGGGGTACTTGCGGGACGCTCAATGGGTTACCCTCCTGATTTGGCTGGAGCAGCGGGATCCTTGATCCCCCCCCTGCTTTCTGGGAGTGCCTGGGGGTCCTTTCTCCCCTTTCTCTTTCTATTGCCCTTCCCTTCCTGGCCGTCCAGGGGTTGCGGCACGCATTGGGGACTGTTGCGACCCCTATAGGGTGCCCGCATTGTCTCTTATTGCTTGGTACGGGTTTAGAGGTAGGCGATACAGCGTTCTTCCCGGATTCTCGGAGGGGGGCTGTGCTGGACGTGCCACCCCCTCCCTTGTTCCTCGCTCCTTGTTACGCCTCTTGCCCATCTTGGGGGGGGGGCAGTTTTCGACTGTCCTCCCCTATGTGTGTGTGCCTCTCCCGCTTCCGCCCTTCCCGGGACCCGGCTACGCCTTCTTCCTGGCTCCTCGTAGTCGATGCTATTCGGGGTTCCCCTATACCGTGAACCCCCCTGGCCACTATGCACAGCCTTCCCCTGCGCGCTCTTGTTACCCACCTCCTTGGGTTCGGCACATCATTGTTGCCCCATGATTTTTCACCGTTGCACACCACGGTGTTTCCCTCGCGGCTCCTTCCCGCGCTCTCTCTGGTGTTCGTCGCCCCCGCACTCTCTTCGCCCCCCGCCCCTTCGGCGGGCTCCTGGCGCCCCTTTCCCCCTCTCGCTCACAGTACCTCCCGCTTCTCACATCAGATTGCCCAGTCCTGTCTTTCTCGGACATCCAATCGTCGCGGGTCGCGACTCGGGGGGGGGGGGAGTGATGTACCGCACTAACCGGTACCCGGGGGTATCGACATCCCCCTACGGTAACTGGCCCAAGAGGGCTATTGTTACGATAGTGTAGGGGTTAGAGTTGCTATACCGGAACTAGGGCGGTGGCCACCGGTACCTGGGGTACCCCCAGGTACCGGCGCTCGGGTGTGGCCCCAAGTACGTAGTACTTGGGGTCCGGTGCTGGGTCCCGGCTTAACGGCCTTTGAGCGCCCGTACTGGCAGGCTTCTCTCACCCCCTGTTGCGCGCTGCCGCGCAACAAGATCCCTGCGCACGCCCTCTGCATGGTGTTCTGTATTTGCAGCCTGCCTCAGGGAACTTTGCATTGTTTTCAAAATTTAGCAGACAGCTTCACCGCCCTTCTGCTAGAGGTGGCCACCCGGATCCGTTAATAACGGACAGAGATTAATTCCGTTAATTAATCCGTTAATTAACGGAAAATAACAAAAAAAGACAAAAATTACCCAAAAATTAACGGATTTTTGGATTTTTGGATTTTTGGGGGATTTTTGGGGTTTTTTCATACTTATAGTTTATGGAATTCGCTATTAGAGAGCATGTTTGTATTTTATTTCAACCTATGCATACTAGATTTTCAACTAGCCGTAGTTGTTGTGATTTTTTGGGTTTTTTTTCGATTTTTTTGGATTTTTTTCGTTTTTTTCTGAATTTTTCTCCCTTTTTCTGTAACGGAATTTAACGAACAGCTGACAAAAATTAACGAACCGGATTTAACGGAGCGGATGGCATCTTGAGTGGCCACCTCTACCTTCTGCTCTGGTGAAGGATGCTCATTTGCATAGCGCATTTCTCTCTTCAATTGAAACGAATCTCGGCCTTATGTGCAATGAGAACCTTGCGCCGGCATGAACGGCACTTGTATGAATATCCAGCGGGCGTGCTCCAAAGTTTCCAAATAAGTCTATGAGCATTCGTGCAAAGGTGGGTTGCCCAAGTCAACAGCATACACCATTGCCACCGGCCGTTCAGCCGTCAGGGCCACTGCATGTCACATATCTTATCCAACATGTTACACAACATTTCGATGTCACCATTCTTTCTACCGTCGCCGGTTTTGTGTCGCTTTTGCAACCATTCCCTGCTCGGTATTCCTCTGAAGAGGAATCATGGCCGGCTCGGCAAAAAGGGCAGAACGTCGCGTCGCCATGCCGAAGGGCTCACAGCCTGCGTCAACCAGAATCCACATAATTAGTGCGACGCAATTGTCCACCAGATCATCACTCCGTCTTCTGCTCCTAGCTTGAGTAGAAAGGCGACGAATTAATATTACTGCCTGCACCAATCGGTGACTGCTTGCACCAAGTCACGTGCACACTTTGTCCTAACCTCATTTTTAGGGTTAGGTTTAGTGTCAGGGTGAGTTTTAGGGTTAGGGTTAGGACAGGTTTAGATTTAGGTTTTAGGTTTTAAGGTTTAGGTTAGGTTAGTTTGGACGGAGTTGGACATGATGTGCACGTGACTTGGTGCAAGAAGTCACCGATTTGGTGCAGCCAGTAATTTTATGCTGAAGGCGACACCATTGTTGTCTCTTGCTCCCCCTACTCCTACCACCGCTCCCGCTCCCTCCGCAGCTACCTGCGCACCTCCGCGCACAACGCACACGCACCCAAGGCCCAGGCCCGGCGAGTTACTGGCACAGCCCCTTATTCTCGACCGCCACAGCGAACCTCGGCTACAGGCCGGTTGACCAGGCCCGCTGCTGCCGCGGTTCGCCAATCCCGCGTCCGACTCGCTCGGGGGGGGGGGCGCCAGCCTGGCGGATCTGAGATGGGCATGTCAACGGAGGCAAGGGGACCCGATCGCGCCTGTGGGGAGGCGGCGTCCTCGTGGCCTTGGGTGAGCTCACGCGCGAAGAAAGAGGCGCGCCCGGATAGGAGATCGAGGATGATCTTTTTGAACGGCGGGGAGCGCGCCGTGCGGGGCCCCAATCCTCGGCTGAGGCTGTCGGGGGCTGATTTTTCGGGCTGTGACGGATGAGGCGGAAATGTTGAGTTGGGCTGGGAATGGCGATCCAGACAGAATAAGGTGCGTGAAGTTGTAACGGGCGCAGTGTTCGCGGCGTCGATGGCGCGAGGATTGATGCTCCAACGCGAGCGGGTTGTGGGGTCGAGGCGTCGCGGCGAAAGAGGCGTTGAGAGTTCCGTTGCCGCGAACGAGAAAGCTGCAATGCGACGGGCACCGCCCTCGGGGGGGAGAAACGTGTTTGTGAGAATCTCTGCGCGAAGCTGTGAAACATGGTGCGGCGATCTGCATGTGCAGCAGGTAGACATGAACCAACAGCACCACGCGTAGCGATAAGACATGCCGCCAGGAGGGCAGGGGTGTTGATTCCTTTTTAGGAACATGGGTGCCAGCAATGTAATTGACCACGCTGCCCGTCCAAGCCGGAATCCGGTGTCGCAGTAAACATATCGCATCAGAATTGCAACGAACAGATTGCATCCTGGGATTGTTGGTGACTTGCTGTGGATTCCGAATTCTATACGTTTGAGACATCAGGTAGCAAACACGTCCTTAGTGTGCAGATGCCACCTAGCAGGACAGCATGAGGGTTTGCTCAATCTCTGGTGTTTGGATCGACTGATTCATCGTGGAGGTGCTGGATGATGGGTGTTCACTTGCTTTTGGTGTGGGCAGTAAGGGCAATCGTCTTTTGGGCTGAAACATTGCACCCTTTGTGCAAAAGGTCAGACGGCAATGAGTCATTTTGAGTCAGTGTTTTGAAAACATGCCCTTCCCAGACAATCCTCTAGAGCTGCCTTTGGTGGAGGGGAAAACAGTGCACACAGAAACATGCAGTACTGAGAGAATGTGCAGCAACAGTGGCACAGAAGGCTCAATTTCATTGTTCAAGTTTGCCTTTCAAAGACAATGTGGGGCCAATGTATCTTGCAGCAATGACATACATGCATACATTCAAAAGCTTTTATGTCCCTCATCCATTCAATGCTTTCTGCTTGCCATCCATAAGACTCAGAAAGATGGTCATGTCTATTGGTTCCATCCAGGGAGAGCCCAGCCAATGGGCAGGATGTGTTTGGACACTTTGCCATGTTCAGCAATTGCATTGCTGTTGCACATCCATTGCCATGCGTCCTGCACAGCCTCCAAGTGTAGAAGAAAAGGCACAGAGCAGTGCAAGGATGATGCTGAGGTTGACTTGATGCTGATACCTTTGGTTCACTGCCGAAGAATTTGAGCCAATCAGGTGGCACAGTAGTCAGTTTTAAGATTTAGGAGACATTTGCTACTGCTCTGATGCATTGGTTTCACAGTTTTTATCAAAAAGGAGACCTTACAACATTTGCTTGCCCAATGGGAGCCGGGGATAGAATGAGAGAAACACAGGCCTTAAAGAGTCCTTGGGACCCTTGTTGCCAATGACACGGGGGAATCCCTCTGATGGCGTTTGTTTGTGTGGGTTGACAGAATTGAGGGACTGGATATGCCCACACATATGTGTTCGTTTTGACAACGCCTCCAGCAAATTTGTTCTTGTTGGTAAAGACAATCTGATGCAACAAACGTGCTCACTGTAAATGGATTCAACCAACAAAAGGCAGATGAGTTCAGCTGATGCCAGAAAATAAAACCAGGGCACCGGCAAGGCAAAGAAAGACCACATGTGCTTCCTCTCAACATTGTTATGTGCCAAAGTGCTCACCAGAAGCCTGTCTTCCACAGCCACTAGGATTGTGCCAGAGAACAAACCATTTTGGGCATCTTCAATCCAGGCTGTCCAGCGCATGACTGCTTGTTGGGCAAAACCGAGGTGAACTGCCAGGTGCTTTTTGGGGCATACAAGTGCTCAGCACCCCCTTCTACGTATCAGAACATTGCAGTACGTTTGAGAGCTATAATCTCCCTTTAGGGTACAGGATGGCTCCCTTGAAAATGCAACTGGAATCCAATCCATCCTCCATGTGCATCTATATGCACGTGTTATCACAGCTCTTGGCTGTCTTACAACAAATCCAATTCATGCAATATTCACTGTGTCATTAGTGCCACTCATCACCAATGCAGATGAATCCCACATCCTTGACACACCATTACCAGCTGCCTGGGATTGCGTGCAGCCCACAGAGGATGGAGAGGCGGTGGGTGTCGTTGGCGATGTCGTCCTAGGCATGGTGGACAGCATTGTAGCAGACTGTCGGCAGGACGATGTCCAGTGGGCGGAAGCTGCAGCGGAGCCAGTGGCGCTGAAGGTGCTGAACACCCACAAGCCAGGGGACTGTGATGTGATGGATGTGGATGACGAGTGGAGAAACAGCATCATGGTGAGCTCGAATATGTGCGATTGATATGCAAGTGCAAGTGCCCTTTGGGGCTGGCCATAACTCAATATCACAATTTCATTTGAGCTGCAGCAGAATATGGACTTGCTGCCTCCAAGGCGATGTCGGGCGTAGTTATGCATCAAAAATGTGGTCACTGTGAATTCCAAGGTCCAAATAGGCCCCTTCAGATAGATGCTGCAGTGCTTTTGATGCACGGTGTACACCAATGTATTGGCTTGGCAGTTTGTGCGCCCTGACACCAAACTACTATGCTGCCTGGTTGGCTTGCAGCTTGTGCAACGCTTGTCTGTTGAATTAGCGCTGAAATGAGCTGACACGGATGAAAGAAGCCAAAAAAGCAGTGTTGAGAATGTATCCTGGGTGCCAGTATCGAAACACTGGAGTAGGAGAAACTGGCCAACAAGACAAGCAGGCATCCACCATATTCATTGAATCGGTTTAATGGATGTTCCTGTTTCCACAGCAACACCAAGAACCCCTTTTCTCCCTTACACTCCTTCCCTTCCCTGTCTCATTGAGCTACTTGAGCTGTTTCTGCTGCTTGAGCTCCAGCGAGTGATGGGACCCCTGGCTCTGGCTTTTTGTAGTGCTGAAGCCAGCTGCACCAAAAGCTACATTAAATCACTGTCTTCGTGAAATAGCTTCTGTTCACCGCATCCAACACCACCCCTCCCTACATCCCAAGGGGGTCCGCTGCAGCAAATGCCGCTCAAAAGCAAAAGCGCAATCATCCGCTTCTTGAATTCTGGCGGCACGGGCAGTTGTGGAACAGCTCGACGACTGACTTGTCAGAAATGTTGGCGGTGGAATTTGGACTAGTTTTTTCGGCGTTTCTTCGATAGAGGCTGCTGTTGTATCCACGCAGCTCAGCACCAACGGCACCGTGTGGCGTCGCCATGCTGAGGGTTGAGTCCGTTGGGTGCTTGGCGTGCCTTAAGCATTGTAGATCTTTCCGTTTTCAATTTTCACCATTGGACAGCCATGACTTGCTGTGCATCGGGGCGAGGCGAATCCACCAATTGGCGCGTTGGCGCGTCTTGAATGTGATGTTAGAATCTGCGGAGTTTTGCTGAGCTCAATGCGCCCTGCAGGACATGTTGTACGCTTCTTGGTGTGCCTTTTAATGCCGCCGTTCTCTCAGGGCCTAAGCGGGTCCTGACAGACAGGCAATCGTCCATTTTCACATTGTACAATGTCAGTGTTGTAATGGCTGTACTGAAAATTGAAACTGAAATTTTCTGCTTGGCTTTCATGCCCATCATCGCCTACCAGGTGCACGAGCTGTGTTTGTCATTTTGTGACAAATAGATTCCATGGATTTTGACGATAAGGAAAATTGAAACCAAGCTGAACTGTCTGCTATGTATGGCATATGTACCATAACCATATAATAACGACATTACAGTTAGAATGGTTGGCCGCAGGAATTGTGGCACTCCTTGAGCAACTCATGGCCGGGTGCCAAGGCACATCGATTGACCGCATGTGCCCTACCTACGCAGGCCCCACATGCATCACCACCGTCACTCAAAACGGTGCTGCCCTCCGGCTCCCCCCTGATTCAGTCCAACGCCCACCAGCCGCCGTGCACGGCCCTTGCCGACCCCCACAGCGCCGCGCCCGAAAAGGACATCGCCAACATGGGCCGTGTGATCGCCCTGTGCAGCCAGAACGCGCTGCAGAGGAGCATGGAGCGAACGGCCGCAGCCAAGCGGCGCGTAGAGCAGCTGTGGGAGAGGCTCGGGTGGGACTCCAGGGAGCAGAAGCGGGCAAGGGCCGAGGCGGAGGAAAGTGCGGGGTAAATGATACATGGAGCAATTTGTTGCGAGTCTATCAGTGATGCACATGTTTTCAGAAGAGCGAATGCATTTCGGGAGGGGGGGGGATTGGCACCGTATGGACGGCCCCGCCCGCCAGAATGTCGAGCAGACGGCAGGGGGAGGTGGGGGGATGTCCCCTGGTGAACAGCGGTTGGAGGTGGGCTCGTGACATCATTTGCGATGACGCCATTTCCATGGTGGTGGCGTCGTCGATTTGGCGCCTCTGGCCGTCGGTTTTGGCGTGTCGGTGCCCAGGTGCTGTGGATGAAACGGATGCAAGCGTGCTGTGCCGTTCGTAACTCTGTATTTGGATTTCTCAGTGGCGTGTGTTGATGGCGTGTGCCACAGGATTTCTATAATAATAACAATAAAGAAAAATGACTGTCAATATTGTACGCCACTCATCATAACTGCACAATTAACAATAGCAGTACAAGCTTTCTTTTTGAACCCAGAACTGGACCAAGAATTCCGAAATGACCTTGAATCCGTTTTATGAAACCTGGCTTGGGGGCTCCTGACGCGTTCGACCGACTCTAAGGAGCCCTTGCCGATGGGCTGTAAGTCCATCAGGCTTGCCTTGGCAACAGAAAAGAAACAACTGACGTGGCCCAGGGAAATTTGAAGCTTCCTCGCGGGCGCCGGTGCCCACAGTCGTGGATGCACGTCGTCATGGGCAATTAGCAAGAATGGTGATGCAGCGTCTCTACTGCAAGAAAAGGAGCGCACAGCACAAGCAGCACAAAGACACGCGGTATCTGAATAACCACGAATGCAGGCGCATGGAAGGCATCTCCAGCTGGAAACAAAAGCCTTGACGATTCTGTGCGATCTGAACTGTGAAATTTCGGAGTTCAATGGGCAACCTTTCCCACCAGGAGACAGTGCAGAAGCGTAGGGACAACGGTATGATGATTTCGTTGCGCCTAGCGTCAGATTCAGTCAGGCTCGTAGACTTCCACCTTCCTTTGCATATGACATTACTCAGGTTCATACCTGCTGATATCCCCCCTTTTCCCCTCCTGTCCACGTGCTCCTATTTGACGCTAAGCGTACCACAGTAGGCATACAGCAATCTCCCATTGAGAAGATCATGGTAGCTAGCACGATGTGCGAGCATATCTGACCTTGGGGACAACAGCTCCGCAGGTTAAAGTGTAAGATAGAGCTGAGCATTGCTAATTACCAGACAGAACCAAATACATGTTGTGGCCCATCTTGAGCATTCCCGCAGTGCACATATGTTGTGCACAAAAGGTGACGGTGCAGCCATCTGGTGGAACAGAAGCTGCACCCAAAATGGACTGCTTCAAGAGAGGACCATGAGAACAGTTATGAGATGCTCATTGAAAGAGTGCACTGGCAGGCCACATTCATCCGCCGTCTATTTGAAAATCCATTTTGTTCTTTCATCCACTGTCCGCCCTCTATATGCTCATTCAGCGGAGAAGGCCATCGCATGCAATCCGGATGAAACTTTTTGAACTCAAAAAGCTGCAGCCTCCTATGCAGATGGCCATAATCCGTCGCGTTCTGCAGCCCTGCCTTCAGTGCACTACAAGCCATGACCGCCCTCTCGTGCAGATTCTTCCACAGCCCCAATCTTATCGAAAGCCGTGTTCATGCCATATTATATCGCGTTTATACCGCAACAGTACTTATACATAATTAGATATTTTGTTTTCGATACTTACCAGCAGGCGCGCCAAAATCACGGCGCCACCTCCTAACTCCCGTCTCGCCATCCCGCACAGCGATCCCGCTTTGTTAACTCACACAAGAAATCAAGCAATTTTATGATATCCCTACTTCACGCACAGCACAAAGGAGGCAGGAGGTGGTGCGTGGGTACTTGAATCCACCATTCGCGCAGTGCGCCACGGTCCTCGCTGCTGCCTCAAAGAAGCGCTGATTCCAAGAGCATTGGATGGAAGACTCTAGCCGGCTTTATTTCCCTCCTGGCCGCTGACCGCAGATGGACCCAGTGCCAACTACGGCGGGTGAAGCAAGAGGGAAGGCTCCGCGACTTCCCCACAGCGCTCTAACAAAGCGCCTGGAAATCTTACGAAGCAGCGCCACAGACGCGGCGCGTGCATACTGCTCCTCAGCCGGAAGGAGTGCTTCCATTGTACTTATTGTGGCCCGAGTCTCACGATGGCCGAAACGGCGTGTATCCCGACTTGCGAACCGTCAGCCTTTTTGGGGGCAGAGACTTTCAGGCATGCACATTGAGCCGCCGGCAGCCGTCTCGCAGCAGATGAACTCCTGGCAGCATTGAAATATCGCCCCACATCGGTGGCCCTGGAAAAAAAATGCGTGGGCAGACGGCGTTCAGCTCCCAACGTGACGATCGAACATGAACATGGGCACATCCCGCACAATCGCGTATCACGTCCCCAAATCACTGCGTCACCCACAGAAGTCGCCAATTGGTCCACCCCTCAAGTGTCAACATACGCTGTGAATATTGGAATCTGAAGAACCCACGTCACATTTTCTGTGCGTTGGTGTGCAGAATATGTGTCCAGTGCGCGTGCTATCGTTGCGTGACATTTACGCATATTGGCGCTTCATACTCGCATTTACTGCAGACAACATACTTCCTGAAGTTCTCCACACCCAGTGCGGAAAGTCCAATCAACCCGGGCCTTGCGCTGCATACTTTGCTCTGGTCATTCTTCAACGCGACAAGCAGTACAACGCAATGCACGGTTCCGTGTTGCCCACCTTTGATCCACACTGATGTCCAAAGCGCCGGGGCATCTGAGTCCCGTCGCTGTCCACAGCGGAGCCAGATGGTGCTGGGCACTTCTCCTCACACTCCGCAACGCTCTCAAAATTGTTGTTATTTCCGCCGCAGCCTCCCCATATGAATGCCTCGCACCTGCCCCTCAAGTTATTGAAATAGTACCTCAAGTGATGCATCTCGCATGTCCCGGGGTCTTTGTGGAGCTGGCAGTCTCCTGAAGAGAAAAGAGCAGGGCAAATGTGAGAACAGCGCATGGCTGCAAGGAGACTGAAAATCAATCTTCATTACTTGTGACTATTGTCTAGGTTAAAGGAGCACACAGAAGTGAATTGCGTTTACCAGAACCAGACACTGTGCTCACTGTCCTGACAGCATGCAGACTTGATCAATTGTCATGAAATCCTAGTGACGAGTTACCATCTGAGATCATGTTTGTAAACCGGACAGAATTTCTAAACATTGGAATCTTATCTGGGTTCTTGATTGATGAATTGTTCCATAATTGTTTTCACAAATTTGCATGAAGCCCCAGGAAAATGTGGCCATAAAAATGATACAAAATTGCTGCACTGGATTAACAACTCCCAGAATATTGTGCGCATCCTCACAGACATCGTGGAGGACATCGTACTGATCATGGATTATGTCTGTTCTGAAGCCAGTCGATAACGCAACGTCAATATTCCCACAGTTGACAACGACCTGGATTAGACCCTGCTCTTTCTGAAGAGAACATGCACTGTTGTCCACATCGTTTTGCAAATGAACTTGTTGAGATTCTCCATTGCACAGATGCTACACCATTGCCATGGATAGCCAGTAGGTGACACAATCGCTGCATCGCACTTCCAGGGTGTCGATTCTAAGCAAGGAAATGCACATGAAGACGCATATTCCATCCACTGTCCCCTGATGCTCCAATGGCACCATTCAAACAACCAGCCAGCAAGTCATCAATAGCTGCCAAGCAGCACATCATACCCCAGGGCGCATTGACACACTAATGCATGTGTGTAGCTGTGTACCTGTTCCAGCATTCCACAACAAGCATCTACATAAGGGAGTGTAAAAACACCAGATGCACAACAACATCACCATTTCTGGCTCATGAAGCATCCAGCAATTCACGCTATTGACGCAAGCTTGCTACCAGAACGAATGTCAACCTGTCTTGTCGATGGAAAAATAAAGTCAGTGACTACATCCTTTGCATTTCGAGTGGTGGGAACAAAATCTGACAAAAGGTCTTGATGCATTCTTCTTTTACTGCTTCTTCAGCGTTTCCTTCTGAGCACCACGCCCATAGCCACAGAAGCCACAACACATTTTTCGAATGGCCTCAGATCCGGTGCTGAACGGGGCAAGCTGTATACAAGAGCGAGACACCACGAGGTGGACTTGAAATGCAACTATGCACGGAAACAACGCAAATGGCTGCCTCTCCAACGTGGGGTAATTTCCGCAACATGAAGCTTAAATACCGCGGGTGCAAAGAGGGGGAAAGCGTGGCCAAAAACGAAACTCATTCCACTTTCGCGACGCTCGACCTGCAATGCAAAATTTGCACTGACAGCTGAAAGCAGCTCCTCACCCGCTGGCACGGATACTTCTGTGGCCCCAGCCCGACCCTCTTCGCATACCACGGCCTCGTGGCTGCCCACGAACCACTCTGGCATGCAAGTGCACAGGTTCGGCTCGCAGTAGGCGCCTTCGTGCCCCACGCACCTTGCGAAGTCGCAAGGGTTCACGAGGCAGCTCAGCGGACCCCCCTCTCCGCCTGCGCAACTGGTGCAGTCCGGGCCCGAGCACGGGGCGCCTGCGACGGGGACACACGTCAACGCGCTGATGGGATAATCGCAAGGTGGGCATATGCATATGCGCATGCCCGCCTGAGGCGTGGTGCGCCCACGGGAGACCAACCGGCAAGTGTCTTGAACGCGCGCGGACGTGCCGCCGTTGGCTCCAAATCTGAGCTTGCAGAGCGCAGTCCAGCGAAGCCGAGGCCCCGCGTGTGTCTTGATCACGCGCGTGCCCCCGATCATGTGCGCCCATGCTTCCCCTCCCACGTGTTTCCATGCATCTCGAGTCCGGGGCCGAATGCGGCGGATTCCGAAAAAGCAACGGCACCAGGGTCCCACAGGTATCCTTCCTTTACTGAATCTCCCTCTCAAGGCGTCGCCGCGGCACCCAAGTTGCCGAGTGACGACGCGACCAAATGTGGCACAGCACCCCATCCTGAAATTGGACGGGAACTAATCCATGCATTCACAGCGAACAGCGCCCCCAAAGCTCCCCACACGACAGACCGCCGTCCTGCCAGCCCTGTTCCCGGCGTCGAGGCGACCGATACTGTGGAATTTTCTTCACCTGCCGACGCAGACGCCCCCCCTTGGACTGCGGCACTCCCGTTGACGGCCGCGTCCTGGCCGTGCGCGCAGGACGCCGCCAGGAGCGCCGTCAGGAGGAGGGCGAGGGCGCTCATGGTGACCCTCGTCCACTGACGCTGGGGCCGGGGCCCGGGGGCAAGGGGGGCATGCAGGTAGGGGTGGCGCGGGGGCGCACAGGAGGCACGAAAGGGGGCGTCGGCCTCAGTGTGTTCAATTGGAGGCCGTCCCTGAATGGAGGAATCTGGGGATGGGACCTGTTCGGATTCTCGCGGATCAAATGACGCGGTGTTCGCAATGCCGCATGACGACCCGCTCCATGGGCACCATACATCCTAGCCATGTGGTGATGCATCTGCGAGGATCATTGCATGCGATCCCCTGTTCCTTCTTCCGCAATGTGATGACGTGACAATTAGCGCTGAACGGATATCGTTTGCCCCACCCCCCGCCTTCCCTCCCGGCCGAATATGCCTTTGCGGCAGTGAACTGTGACTATGTTGTTGGGCAGCAATACCAAACCAAGTCTTTTGGAAGACAGCGCTTATCTTTTATCCGATACTGTCGTGTTGCACCATTCTAAAAAATGGGGAGAAAATAGGAATGATGTCCGAAGATTAAACGCAGATGGAAGGATTCAATGGGCATTGTCACAACGATAAAAGATGATGGTTGTTGCACGGAAAGCCTCTCCCCTGGGGGCGGGCGCTAGAGGTGGCCACTCAAAGATGCCATCCGGTCCGTTAAGTCCGGTTCGTTAATTTTTATCAGCTGTCCGTTAAATTCCATTAAAGAAAAAGGGAGAAAAATTCAGAAAAAACGAAAAAAATCGAAAAAAAACCCAAAAAATCACAACAACTGCGGCTAGTTGAAAATCTAGTATGCATAGGTTGAAATAAAATACAAACATACTCTCTAATAGCGACTTCCATAAACTATAAGTATGACTATAACCCAAAAATCCCCAAAAAATCCAAAAATCCGTTAATTTTTGGTTAATTTTTGTCTTTTTTCGTTATTTTCCGTTAAATAACGGAAAATTAACGGAAATTAACCTGTGTCCGCTATTAACGGATCCGGGTGGCCACCTCTAGTGGGCGCTCGAAGACCTCATATCCCGGGACCCAACACCGGCCCCCCGGCCGGTGAGGCGTGGGGCCACTCCCCAAGAGCCGGTATTAGGGTGGGTACCCCTAGTACCGGTGGTCACCTTACTGCCCCCGGTATAGCAGGGCATTAACCCTGTACTAAGGTAACTATAACCCCATTGGGGCCGGTCACCGTAGGGTCGCCCTTGTTGACTATAGAGGTGGCCACCCGGATCCGTTAATAGCGGACAGAGGTTAATTTCCGTTAATTTTCCGTTAATTAACGGAAAATAACGAAAAAAGACAAAAATTAACCAAAAATTAGCGGATTTTTGGATTTTTGGGGATTTTTGGGTTTTGTTCATATTTATAGTTTATGGAATTCGCTATTAGAGAGTATGTTTGTATTTTATTTCAACCTATGCATACTAGATTTTCAACTAGCCGCAGTTGTTGTGATTTTTTGGGTTTTTTTGATTTTTTTGGATTTTTTTGGATTTTTTTCGTTTTTTCTGAATTTTTCTCCCTTTTTTTTTAACGAAATTTAACGGACAGCTGACAAAAATTAACGAACCGGATTTAACGGACTGGATGGCACCCTTGAATGGCCACCTCTAGTTGACTATACCGAGGGTTTATATCCCCATGCACCTGTACGGCGGTACAATGGCCCTGCGCACCATTCCCATTGTGTCCTTTGTGGCCGCATCCCTCGCATCCGACGGGATCTCACTGACTGTTCACGTGGGGCTCGTCAGTGTATTGCAGTCGTCTATGCGTTCTGTCGGTATGACATGATATGCCACGCTACCTTTCCGATATCCTTACTACCTATTACTACCCAGTTTAGTCCGACATAGTCAAAGCAGCCCCATTGTCATAATGTTCCATGGTTTGGACGGCAATTTCCCTTGCCTAAAGTGCATCAACACCGGGCCATTTTCCCTTTTTTAGCATTTAAAAATGCCATTCTTTTATGACCGAAACGGTGGCATACTCCGGCTATCCCTGGCGTGGTTTTGGCTTTTCGCATGGATGTGGGTTATGCGTCTGTTGAGGTGCCCAATGAGACCCATAGGGGGCCTCCTCCGGCGGATCACTAGTGGGCTTTTCGGGGCGCTCGTTTGTTCACATGCGTAGCATGGGCCTAGGCCGCAAGGATGGCTGGGCGTGGAACAGCTATGCGCATGGTGGGTGTACGGCACTGTGCAACAAGCGGGTGCAGCTGCTGGGAAGCGCGAGACAAGGGAACAAACTGTTATAGTACTGCATGAGGTGGTCACCCTTTTGGGGCGGCCACCAGCGCGAGTCACGTGACAATGCAACGTTCAGTATCATATCACGTCCAGCGATTGTATCTCATCCCCCATAGGGTCCAAGTGTGGCTCTAAAATGCTATATATTCAACTAACCATATCTCCTCAACCGCTATGTTGCGCGGCAGCGCGCAACAGGGGGTGAGAGAGCGTACCGGTGCGGGCGCTCGAAGGCCATTAAGCTGGGACCCAGCACCGGACCCCAAGTACTACGTACTTGGGGCCACACCCGAGCGCCGGTACCTGGGGGTACCCCAGGTACCGGTGGCCACCGCCCTAGTGCCGGTCTAAGCATTCTAACCCCTACACTATCGTAACCGTAGCCCTCTTGGGCCGGTTACTGTAGGGGAGTTGTCGATACCCCCGGGTACCGGTTAGTGCGGTACATCACTCCCCCCCCCCCTTAGTCGCGACCCGCGACGTCAGACCAGAAGCTGGCAAGCCGACGCAAGAAGCGGGGGGTACGGTGGGAGGGGAAACGTCGAGAGCCTGCCGAAGGGACGGGGGACGAAGGGAGAGGCGGGGGCGACGAACGCCATCAAGGAGGTGAGGCGGAACGAAGATGGAGGGCCACGAGAAAATCCCAGGGAGACGGTGGGATGTGGCAGCGAAGGGGAGCGCCCCCGCAACAATATAATATAATCAAATGGGATGGGGCCGTGGATGCCGAATGCGGACATCGGCGGCAGGATAGGTGAGACCGCGGAGAAACTCCCGGCGGGGAAACGGCCAGGCAGAAAATACAACTGGACCCCGGTAAGAACGGGGTTGGGAGAGGCACACCAAAGGGGGAGGCCCGCCGAAGCTGCCCCCCCAAAATGGGCAAGAGGCGTAACAAGGGGCAATGCACAAGGAAGGGGGTGACATGTCCAGTGTAGCGCCCCTTGGATGGTCCATGAAAAATCCGCCATCGCGTGCCTCTAGACCCGTACCAAGCCATGGGAGGCCACGCGGGCACCCTATAGGGGCCGCAGTAGTACCCAAGGCGCGCCGAAAACCCCTGGGCGTTCAGGCAGGGGAGGGCAAGGAAAAGAGGGGAAGAATGGCCCCAGAATACCCCCACAGGGGGAAGAGCAAGCATCCCGCAGAGCCAACCCGATCAGAAGAGTGAACCCGCGAGCATCCTGTAAATGCCCCCCGGCCCGGAGACCAGCGGGGAAGGCGGAGCAGGCTCATCCAGCCGGAGACGAGGGCTGCAAAACAAGGCACAGAAAGAGGAGGCTCAAGAGGAGCATGTGGACCAGCCAAGGGCTAGGTCGAAGACAACGGAGGGCGCCGAAGCGGTGGCTGAAATGCCTCCTTAGGAGAGCGAATGAGCGAAGGGTCCTGCTGAGCCTGAAGCGCAAAGCGCTGTAAGGCTTCCTCACAATGGGTGAGATTACGGAGAGGCTCCTAGGAGTTGTGGCTCATGTCATAACCCTTCCATTTAACCAAGTAGTAGGGCTGACTGGTCCGACCACGGCGGACAACAGTCTTCTGGAGGAGGGCCTCGACCTCGTACTCGAGCTCCTCATCCAAAAGGACAGGAGGAGGGGGGGGAGGCAACACCGAATGGCCCTGGATATACCGGCGAAGCAGGGAGACATGGAAAACAGGGTGCAACTGGCGCAGGGCGACAGGCAGATCTAGCCGGAAAGCAACGGGATTAATGCGGGCCTGAATCCGAAATGGGCCCAGCCACTTGGGCAAAAGTTTCTTGGTACCGGGGTGTTTCAAGTGGAGATTCTGGGTGGACAAAAGCACCAGATCCCCCACTTGAAACGACTCGGCTTTCCGGTGAAGATCTGCCCAGTGCTTCATGCGTTGTCGGGCATTCTGCAAACATTGCTTGGCGCGGCGTAACGCAGAGGCCTGATCCTGGAGGAAGGCAGGCACACCGGGGATCTGAGGCAGATGGGCTTGAGCCCAGGCCTTGGCGGTTCGACGCAGGGGACCGCGGCCATTGCTGCGAAGGGGCAGCGAGGTGCATTGTTTGAGGGGCAGCGACTAAGAAAAAGGGGTCTGAGGGTGGCGCCCATAATTGAGAAAGAAGGGGGAGAAACCTGTGCTCTCTTGTTTCGCATTGTTGATGGCGAACTCAGCGCAAGAGAGGAGGCGATCCCAATCAGTATGGGCAGCCCCAATATACCGCCGCAACATGTCCTCCAAGGTGTGGTTTGTGCGCTCCGTCTGCCCATCCGTCTGGGGGTGATAGGCAGAGGAGAGGTGAGACTGCACGCCAAGGCGGGACAATAAGGCCTGCCAGAAGGCCGAAGTAAATTGAGGGCCCCGATCGGAGATGATGGAGTCGGGAATCCCATGGTAACAGTGAACCCGCTCCATAAAGATGTCGGCTAAGCCAGCAGCATCAATCGCACTGTGCGTGGGCTCGATATGGACCATTTTGGTTAAGCGATCCACAAAAACGACGATGGCGTCGTAGTGAGGGAAAGAGGAGGTACGCGGGAGGTGTACAATCAGGTCCATGGAAACGCTGGCCCACTCGTGAGCCGGGATGGGGAGCGGCTGCAATTCCCCCGTGGAGGGACCGGCACGAGGCTTGGAGACCTGGCAGGTATGGCACCCGGCCACGAACGCCGCAATGTCGCGACGGCTGTGAGGCCAATAATAATAACGGTGAATGAAATCAACCGTCTTCGTCTCCCCAAAATGGCCGGCATAGGAGGGGCAGTGACCTGCCTCCATGATGCGCAACCGCATAGAAGGAGGCACGAAGACCTGATCGCCGTGGTACCAATGGGCGCCATGGCGTACCAATCGATGGCGAGCGGCACCACGCTGCAGATCCGCGTACTCTGCACAGGCGGTCGCCAGGTCCTGAGCAAGGCCGGAGAGATGCTGACCGGTGCGGGAGGGCTGAGACAGAGCCGCAATGAATGCAACCGGAGGGGGCGTGGCCGGGGTGGGCGCAGAGGACGACGCGGGTAGAGCCGC